>JAPQWV010004041.1:0-34404 GCA_027422505.1 Craterostigma plantagineum | reverse complement strand
GAGATCAAGGCCATTGTTTCAGGCATGGTAGCTGTTGAAGTGGGTTGTGCCCCATTTCTGTGTCGGGCTATGCTTCTTGTTGGAGGATCTCCTCAATAGACCCTTGAAACACGCCTACATGGATGGGCACTTCAGCTCCTAGTTCATCAACTGGAGCCTCGACTTCTAATTCTTGAGCCCACTTCGTCAATCAACGTGGCTTCAAGGTCCTGCGTAGAAGTCTCCACTTCTAGCTCCTGGGCCACTTGATCAATTAGCTCGGCCTCAGGGCTTTGATGGGTGTTGCGGAGGGCTCACGTTGAAATCTGTCAGGGGCCCTCGTATCATCGCTTCCGTTAGATGATGTTCCCGATAGTATAGTCTGTATACGTCTCCCGTGGGGTCGGCGAGACGTAGCAGCTCGAATGGAATCAGCATCGATGGTTGATCCAAATCCGTGAGCTTGGGGGGTGGAAGAACTTGAGTCGGGGTGGTTGATTCCTCCTGGAGGCAGGCGAGGAATATTCTCGTGAAGCTCCATGAGGTGGGCGATGATCACACAAAATCACCTTGCATACGGTACATTCTTCGATCGCTTGTTCTCTTTTTGTCTGATCTGTTCTGCAAGGTCATTCCAGATCAGCTGTGCGAATCGTAATTTCGGGAGAATGCGATGTCGTGGAAGATGCGAAGGATGTTGCCGTTGCCATTGTCAAAACCGGCGTGCTTCGGCGACAGACACTTATTGATAATCCTAAAAAGTGTCTTTCCATGGATGTGGGATGTCGTTGCTCAGGACTTTCGCGAGCTTGGTGAGCGGTGGACGGTATCCCATGTTGAGAAAATCGTGTATCATCTCCGCATCCGTCGACAGAGGATCGTAGTTCTGGTTGAACGGAAGGTCCAAGACAAGGCCAAAATCATCCTTGCTGAAGCTGACGTGTTTTGTCCCGACCACCGTGGTGAATTGGTAACTGCCGTTAACTACGTGACTCTGTATACGTCCTCAAAACTGTTGGAGATAGACCATTGGCAACGAGGCCGTCACTGTGAGTGCGTGCCAGAGGCGATGGCCTTGTAGAATGGACATCATGATCCCGTCAGGACATCGGAACGTAGTCAGGTCTAGCTGAAGGTTGGTGTCCTGAACCTTGAGCTACAGGTTTGGTCGTAGATATGGTTGTACTGAGGGTAACGATCCATTTGAAAAATATAAGAATAAACTTTGTGAGATCAATTTTAAACTTGAGTCGAAGTATATCATATCAAACTATAATGTTCAGCCAGTGTATATCATGTTTCATAATGACTATAATGAAATTTCTTGCACATATGACATATGGAACGAACGGATGATATGGTCTTTAATAAAATTTTCGAATGGCACATATGTGACATATAGGAAGTATATCAAAAATTTTCTAAGTGTTAAGCACAAGAATATCACTGTTCATTCCGTGAAATTTTTCGCTCAAAAATTGAGTTCTCAATTTAATTTCCTATGTGTTAATTTCTGATTAAAGTCTCCGTTTAATTTGCAATCGAAAATTTTATTCGCGGGGTACGCTACAGTGTTAAAGACATAAGGAAAATTTTTCTAATGTTTAAGTGTTACGCGGAGTACCGTAGACGATCAATTTTACGGTCGAGAAAAATTTTCATGTAAATTTACGATCGAGAAAATTAATTTCCGCGTAAATTTACAATTGAGAAATTTTTTCGCGCGTGAATAAAAATTTTCGTCCTAACTTTTGTCGAGCAAGAAAGTTTTTCGATTTTAAAGTAGGTTTTCGCTGCTAATTTTACGATCGAGAAAATTGACAACGAAAAACTACGTTAATCGCCGAGAAAATTTTCGATCGATACAACGCCACATTCAAAGGAGGTTCGGTACAACTTAAAACAATCAAAGAAAGAAACGGCCTACCTTCTTCTGGTACTAGAGACGCTTCTTCTAGGCCGAACCAGACAACTTCCATTCGGAGAAGACGAATCTGG
The DNA here is from genome assembly GCA_027422505.1 of Craterostigma plantagineum. Classification (NCBI taxonomy): domain Eukaryota; kingdom Viridiplantae; phylum Streptophyta; class Magnoliopsida; order Lamiales; family Linderniaceae; genus Craterostigma; species Craterostigma plantagineum. The sequence goes on along the minus strand of JAPQWV010004041.1, from coordinate 32,427 downwards.
CAAACAGAGAAGATGGCTAAACCGAGCCTCTCCTCGACCGAACGACACGTGATTCAAGCATCACCAACGACGAAGTTGCCAATCGTGTCCACTGCATCAAGGATCGAGTTGCTAACTGTGTCCAGCATAAACGATCGAAGTTGCCAACCGTATTCACCTCTCAAAACCTCAAATCGGGCTTCCCAATCTGAACACAAGGTTGACCAAATACGGGGAGTTTCGTGCGCTTTCAACGGAGAGATGGAACGCGGACTTTCCAAAATCCGGCAAGACTACTTCGTACATCATATGGCATTTACGAGAAGAACTTCGAAAGAAGATTCGATGAAAAAGCCGATGCCTAGAAGACCGGGTGAGCTTGAAGATTTTCTAAAGAGGAGATTTCAAGGACTCAAGGACTCTTCCGATAGCAAGACGAAGATAATCCGCACTATATTGGAAATTGAATACAAAGGGGGAGATTGTTTGGACTATTTTATTGTACAATTAATGTAGTTATCTTAGTCTAGCTTTGATATTAAGTAGCCTTGGGAATTGTAATTAGTCATATTATATAGCTACTTATGTAAACATAGCAACATGATTGGTATATATAGTGACTCTTAAGCTTGCTTTAGAGTGATCAGTTCATTTGTAGTAAATTCATTTTCTCGAAATTGAGCTTATTGATGAACGAAACTTGCTCTCCAAGTTTGGAATTACCTCTCTAAGTTTCTCTCGACAAATCCGAAAGGTAATTCTCGATTTTAATCTTCGTTTATACGAATTCTACGTGATTTGATCCGCGTTAGATAAATTTGGACCTAACAGTAGCCGCCATGTAGTCGTAGATTTCGATTGCAAACTAGTAGCGTAGTTGGAAATTTGCGACTACAACACAGTCGCAAAGTAGTCGGTATTTACCAATTATGATCCGTGTGGTTATCGGCAGTCCCGATTGACTACCGACCACGGGTAGCTTAACGACTAAATTTAGTGACTACCTATGTATTCGCTAAATTAGTCGCTAATGCCTTTAGCGATTAAGTTTTAATGCTTACCGACTGCTATGTATAAAGGAATATTTTTTTAGTGCACCACGTTCTGAGGTGCCACTTTTAGTCCTGATGTTATCGATTTGGACCATTTTGATCCTCGATAATTTAATCATTAATCTAGGCGGAATTTTACACGTGAGAGCACGTGATCTTATTTTAGTCGACTTCATGTCTCATAAGACGCAAGTCATCCTCTTCTTTGACTTAAATGCACGTGATGTCATTACGCATCGCATTTAACTCAGCTTCATGGTTGTCAATCCTTTCCTAAATGTGAATGATACTCGCGTGCGTTTAAGTCGAAGAAAAAGATGAATTATGAGGTTTAAGTCGACATGAAGGAGATCATGCGCTCTCATGTTTCTTTAAATTCCATCTAAATTAAGGATAAATTAATCGGGGGACTAAAAAACGGCATAAAATCGGTAACATCATGGACTAAAAGTGACACCTCGTAACATGAGGAACCGGAATGCATAAGGCCAAAATTAGGGATTAAAAATATCTTTGGCACTTATTTATATTATGTAAATGGGCCAAGCATAAAACTGGTAGTCTACTTTTTAAGCCCAATTATTGTTATACTTGAGCCACAACAAATAAATAATTCCATAAAAAAACATATAGAACTATTTTAATTCTCTCAAATAAAGAAAAATAGAAAGATCCAACCATTTTACATCCTCAAAATCAAGTTTACAGCAGAAAACAATTATGTATTTTAATTCCCTAAAGAACCACATAATATTTCCCATATGTTTAGCTCCTAAACTAAATATTTTTCTTTATTGAATCAAAGTCATCAACCGAAAAAAAACCGAATCGTATTGTGAAAAACTGATTCAAATCAAATTAAAATGGTTCGAGTATCGGAATAAGCATATGTAAAACCTAAAATCGAGAACGAACCAAAATATATAAAATACGGAAGCGAACAGTCCAATGAACACCCCTAATAAGGATTACAATTTTCATAACTGAAAGTAGCATATGAAGATATAATATGGCCCGTGACGAATCGCATGGAACTGAGTTATTGATATGGTTCAACACGCTCTGCGTGACACCATGGAAGCGTACAAAAAAAAGAGGACCAACAGAAGTCACATATTATAAATATTGTAATATTATTTTCATATGTGGATGGTCTCTATCACACTGGACTGCTACCACGGGACAAAAATTGAGTGTCTAATAAATTCGTATTGGTTATATAGGATTGATTCACTCTCATTGGTTATTATCACTCTTATTTATTGATATCATTTTATATAGTTTATTAAACGAATCTTTATAAATCATAACAAAATCACCTTGGTCTGAATTAGAAGTAGGTTTAAAATCATACGATTAATTGAGATATTCTTCTGTGGATTACTACTTGAACTTATGTCCACTTTAACTTGCACGGCCTTATATATTTGCTAGTTTTCGAGTGTATCACAACCCTGCCACCTTACGATGTGCTCAAGGGACCGTGCACAACCTTCCACCTCCTCTATACAACGCGCATAAAACGAAAATGATCCATAAATGAGTACTTCATGATAAGAGTATTACTTATAAAAAAGGTTCAAGCTTACCTTCTCGACGATCGTGTGTCTTGCCATTGAGATTTCTGGTTTTATTGGTGATTGAAAGAACTGAATGAACAACAGCGAGAGAGAGACTTTGAATTGCTTGCTAGCTTAAATAAGAGAGTTGGTGCTTGCTTGGAACAATCCGAGTGCAGAAGTTTTACAGGTTCAAGGGCGTTAATCCTTCCCTAAATGTGAATGTAATGATGCTCACGTGCATTTAAGTCGAAGAAAAAGAAGAGTTAGACGTTTTTAAGTCGACTAAAAGGATATATGTGATCCCACCTGTTACATTCTATCTATATTAACGATTAAATTTATGGGGGGACTAAAACGACCCAAAATCAGTAAAATTAATACTCAAATGTCTTAAAAAAAATGGGGAATCAGAAGCGCTCATGGTCCAAACAATGGGAAAGATATCGTTAAACCTTGTGAATCAGAAACTTCTTATAATTTTCACATTTTTTTCCAAATTATAAATTAATTTTCTAAAAGAATTAAAATAATCGGATATGACAAATGTTTTGATTTTTAAATTCTGATTTCGCAAATTTTGTTTATAGAAAAAGTTTGAAACACCAAACAAAGGCATATAACCTACAAAGAATGGTATACTCGAGATGAAATATCGACACGTTAAGTATGGCTCGAGCATTTACTTTCTTTCGGGGTTCCTTTAGAATTGTGGAAAGTGTATAATGTCTTCTGCGAGATTAATAAATCGTTTTTCCTTCACATATTTTATAAAATAAATTGACTTTTAAAGTTTTCTTTAACAGCAAACCTGTGATGAACATTTAAAACTTTTATGGGTCTCTTATTATGCTACAAATTTGACTAAGGATAGCAAATTTTGTCGAACTATGATATGTGTTATGCTCGGATATTTTGAGAATAAAATGGCATATAAGGTAAAACAACATTTTTAGTCCACAATATTTGGGGAATGGGGGTGTTTGGTCCTCAATATTACCGATTTGGGTAGTTTGTTTCCTCGATTAATTTAATCGTTGATTTAGACGGAATATAATACGTCAGAGCACATGATCTCATTTTATTGACTTAACACCTCATAACACATGCTTTTTGTACACTTAGATGCATGTCGGCATCATTACTCATAATTTAACTCACCTTCAAGGTCGTCAATCATTCCATAATTGTGATGTATAATGATCACTTGAGTTTTAGTCGAAGAAGAAGCTGACTTTACGAGGGTTTAAGTCAACTAAATAGAAATCGTGTACTCTCACTTATTAAATTCCGTCTAAATTAGCCATTAAGTTAAGTGAGGTGACCAAAACGACCAAAACTCAGCAACATTGGGGATGACACCTTGGAAAAATGAGGACTCAAAACGCTCATAGCCCCAAACATTGGGCACCAAATAGATTGTTGTGTGCGCATATAAACTATATGATAAAACAAACTCTTGTAGAGTGCGTTTGGATTGGCGTATTTGAACGGAATCGGATGATTTTAAATTATGAAATTCAAAATTGTAATTTCAAATTCAAATCCATTGTGTGGCAAATGTTGGGATTTCGAATTCGGATATCAAAATGAAGTTCGAGCTTGAGAAGCTCGTCGAACTTGACTTCTAAATTTTCTTAAAGAAAATTAAAACTACAAATATAAAATAAAAATAATAAATAATAAAACAAAAAAGTTTGCAAGCTGGCTTGTGAGCATTCGAGCACCCACGAGTGACCTTGAGCTCAACAAGAGCTCGTCGTGCTCAAGCCGGCTCATCGAGCTCGAAAAGTCAGCTCGACTCATCGTTCACCCTATTATTATTATTGTATTATTATTATATTATTATTATTGTTTTATTGTTATTATTTATTGTTACCCTTTTTATCTTAATATTACTATTATTATTATTATTATATGAGAAATTCATTACGAGCTCAACTTTGAATCGAAAACACATCATTTACCATGGGATTTCGAATCCCACAAATATACGCGTTTAGATTTAATATCGAATTTGGATGATATCGAAATCCAAATCCTCTTGATTGCCAAACAGAAGATTCGGGAGAATCAGGATTTCAAATCGAAATCGGGAATCCAAACGGACCACTTCCGAAAATTTTTGCAACAAAAATGAATTTAATACTCAAGCTCTAGGATCTTTTAAAAAATAACCTTAGACTCGATCAACGTTAAAAAGTAGCCTTCTTGAATTAACCTGTTAAAAGATAACCTTCAATTTAAGGGTATTTTTGTCATTTTCCAGACCCCGACAGGGGACCCGTGGTGTACAGCAGGGGATCCCGACGCTGCCAGCAGGGTCCACTACTGTAGAGAACAGGTTCCCTGCTCTATAGCACGGGTCCCCTGACGGGTCCACCGCATCTATTGCACAACGTGAGGGTCCCGTTCCATATAGCAGGAACCCGTTCTATACAGCAGTGGACCCGTGATGGCAGCGTCGAGGTGTTGCGCCCCCGTTTCCTTTAACCTTATATGAGCAGAGCTATTACATTTTTCCCATAAAATTTTCCGCTTTTCTCTTTTTCTTTCATACCTTCTTTGGGAACATAGTCGGAGCGTACATCTGGTCTATATCACTTTCACTAAATGTACATATGATACACACTATACCTATTTTAGCCTCGTACAAACTTACTAATGTCTCTTAAAACTATATGCACACGATGACTACGGGGAGTAGGTGAGAGCATAGCGGCCAACCTTGAATCCATGCTTTTGATATAATGCGCTCTAAATAGCCTGTTAATATCTACAACACTATGAAAACAACTATTCAGAGTATGATCGCAACATGTTAAATCAATAGCAGTAAACTATAACATGAAATAAGTCCATTCCTATAAATGCCGTAAACCTTTCAGTCCGTCATTCCGTCACGTAATCATAATTATACTCGTTCATATCACCATCGTTCATATGATCCGTAGATCGCATATCATTCCATATGTTCATTTATTTTGATACTCCGTATAGACTGGCTAGAGTCGTACCGTAGGCCGGTCGGCGCTCATGCATGGGACTCTGTCAATATATAAATATCTGTATGTGCCTGTACAGGACTCTGTCATCCCTGATTTGAAGGCAACTAACTGTCATCCCCAGAGTTGAAGGGAATTAACCATCATCCCTCGATTTGTAGGGAAGTATGTCGTAGCATCCGTATATCCGATGTCATAGCCAGTCATAACGGTTTCTCCGTTTCATTGTTACGTGTATGTAAATGCTATGCCTCTCTCCTTATTTAACGTGTCTCATATATCAAATCACCTTTGTCACATAAGAAACACGTTACAAACATAGCCCAACTAATTCATATAGTACGTATATCATAAAATCAATCAAGAAGTCACATTTAGCAAATAAGAGCATATTGCGACATATAAACCCGATTAGTTCATCTATCACGAAATCATCAATCAATTATTCATAGAAAGCACATAAGACACATAATTACTTGTTGCATATCATACTCACGGTTTTCGTTTATACTCCTGTTCGCTAATCAACCATATCCTTGCTTTTATTGTGATCATGACTATAGAGAGATTATTTTCGGTAAATATGAGATCCCTAACATGATATGCTATGCGTGATATGCATGCTTTCTTATGCATGATCATGTTTCTTTTCAGAGTCCTTACCTTTCTTTCTGTTAATTCTTAGTCATTTCCATATACTATACCCTCGGCCTAAATAATATTATATTTTAAATCATTATTGAAAATTTTACTAAAATCTGTAATTATACTGTGCCGAAAAAAATATGAAATTTCAATCATATCGAAAACCTACTTCAATGCCGAAAACTTTATACCGAAAACTTTCCTATAACCATCCGAAAACTTTATTAGACTAGCAATGTCGAAACGTTTCTTCCACGGTTGGGGTGAAGCCGAAAACTTTTGAGCCAACCATTCAATATCGGAAACTTACTAAGATGTCGAAAACATTGTATAATTGTATCGAAATTTTGTTGGAGAAGAAGCCTAATGTCGAAACTTTATTGAAATGGCAATATCGAAACCCTTATAAAAAGGGTGCCGAAAACTTCCTTGTGGAACTTAATATCGAAAACTCTGTTAACTAAGTAGGATGCCAAAAACTTTGAGCTTATCGAAAACTTTATGAACTAAATATTATGCCGAAACTTTTATGAAATAGGAATGCCGAGAACTATAAAATCCTTTACCAAAACTTTCATACTATTTAAATCCAAAATACCGAAAACATTGTTATAAAGGCTTAAATGCTTAATGCCGAAATCCTTATTAGGCTCTTTAATTAAATAATGGAATTTAAATGAAAAATTATTAAAGTAGGGTCGATTCGCTCAAAATTAACAAAATCGCGTAAAACGCGTTTAATGACGGCGACGTCGCGCCCATTAGGAGCGACGTCCGTTGATTCGGGCTCGATCGGGCTTAACGCGGGCCGTTTTTTTGAAAAGATCGATTGGGCCGAAGGTCGGCCCAATAGACCGGTCGTCGCGGCTAATGGACGCGTCGACGTGCCTAATGGCCGCGACGACGCGTTGATAAAGCCGTGACGCCTCTTTTCTTTTTCATTTCTTCTCCTCTCCTCCCTTCGATTCCTCCGACGAAATTTCGGGCGATTGTTGCGCGCGTTTAACTAGTGATAGATCCGTTATTCCTCGTCGTCGTCGATTAAGCTTCGTCTGTATGAAACTCCTAATTTGTTTAAATCTTGTTTTTGATGTTTCGTTAGATTCCGTCGAATACTCGCGTTTATGTTTGTGTTTTGGTATAATTTATGCTCTAGATATTATGGGTTGCTTAATATGTTGATTTAACACGTTAATTTTAGATAATTGGTCGATTGGAAATTTCCCTAATTAGAAACCTAATTTGAAATTAGGATTTCTAGTTATTGATTCGATTGTTAGTACATGAGTCAATTGTTGGTTTATTGTTATTTGTTGCGATATTGACTTTGAAACGCTAATTTAGGATGGATACGTACGAATATTACAGTCCGATCGACAGATCACTTCTGATATTCTATGATAGTCATCATTGTAACGATGTACTATCCAATGCTGATGGTGCCCTCGACACGCCTTTGACCGTTAGGGGTTTGGAGAGTGCGTCTGGGGTAAGCTTTCACGACCGGTGCGGTTGCACGGTCGTATTCTGGAGAAGTTGGATACTATGTCCTTCTACGGCGACTATAGTGTGGATCTCAGAAGTTAGATCCACACTTGATCACGGCCCTCGTAGAGAGGTGGAGGAAGGAAACGCATACGTTCCACTTGCCTGTGGGTGAGGCCACCGTCACTCTTGAGGACGTCGGTGTGCTGTGGGGACTCCCCGTTGATGGTCACTCGGTCAGTGGTGTTATTCAGCACAGGACGCAGGATCAGTGGCTCGATTACTTGGAGGAGCTGACTAGTTACAGACTTGCTGTGGGGGCGTACACCGAGACGAAGGTGTCGCTGAGGAAATTTGCAGACTGGCTAGAAGCCAACGAGATCGATGATCACAGCTCAGATTATGAGGTCGATCATCGGGCACGTGCATATGCGCTATTGCTCATGGGATCGGTTTTGTTCCCCGACTCCAGCGGAAGCTCGACGTCCATGACTTTACTCCCGCTGCTCGAAGACATAGACGCCGTGCACACTTATAGTGGGGCAGTGCCGTGCTGGCTTTCTTGTACAGAGAGCTTTGTACTTATTCGGCCAGCGTCAGAAGATGAACATCGGTGGAGCTTTGCGGTTGCTACAGGTGCGTTCTTTTGTGTAATTGAATTTTCTTGAGGTGTATACATATTAATTTAAATTTGTGTAGGTATGGGCATGGATTCGTATATTACCTGTGCAGCCCGTTATTATCCGTACTCGAGTGCGGATGATGCCCACCGAGGAAGATGGAATTCAGTTGCCCATGCCGACACATGCTGCGAGGTAGTAAGACGATGTTTATTAATTATTGCGTACTGCTATAAAATTTTATTAACATATTTAGTATTTTTCTTGTAAAATTTAATATATTTTACTTATTTTTCTTAAAATATTTAATATTTTTTTCCTAAAATATTTTAATATATTTTTGTTAAAATATTTGTATTTAAAATATTTGTTTTTATTTTAATATATTTTTAATAAAATATTTATATTTTTTTCATTTCAGGTGGAATGCGCTTTTCGATCATACGACATCGACGCACTCGAATTTGCGTGCGATTCGTGAGTCGATCGATAGCATGTCGATGGAGCAGTTCGTCTGGGCACCCTACGACGATCAGGCACCAGACATTATGGCGTTGAGAGCCGACTCTCGATCAGCATGCGTTCGGTCGTCGTGTCCACTCATCTTCTATAACATCGTTGAGTGGCACTATCCCGATCGCGTGCTACGACAGTTCGGGATGGTTCAGTCCGTCCCGCAACGTCCGAGACAGCTCGACGTTGATCTTCATCGACCCAGTACACGTAACGTCGCGGGAAGGGATTGGAGGGCCTTCCACGAGCAGTACGAAGCCTTGTGGGTGTCTCGGTACGAGAGGATAGTCGGTGCGATGGAGATGGTGGTGCGCAGTGCACTCCAAATTATTATCCATGGTACTGGAGGGTCACCCGTCGTTACATCTCTCCATCAACGATCCACATGAACCGAGGATTCCAGATGGGGAGTAGTGCATTTATCGACGTTATGGTTAGTTACCTGTCCTTCTTTTTTTTATTTATTTTGGACGTGTCATTTAGACGTGAATTGTTACCTATTAGGCACAGCACGTCGATAGGGCCGAGGTGATATTTGCAGGAGGAGATATGCAAGGAGGATTGGATATCATACATCAGATGCATGGTCTTTTCCTTGACAGACGACAGCGAAGACATATGTCGTTCGCTGATGTCCCCTCGACACACATGAGTGTCCCCGTCATCTCGCGTGGTCGGACGCAGAACCCTGGCCCGTCGTCTTCACGTGGTCGCACGTCACAGTACGGTGACGGTAGTTACTTTACACCGACGGGTTTTGGTGTCGGCTTACGGCGATGCGATGATGATATGACGACGATTTGCGACGCATTCAATATCAGCCATTTGTGCAGGGAGTCAACGCCGCGACCCCAGCAGTGACGTCGTCGCCCTGAGCAGCCCGAAGCTCCTGTTGACCGTGGCCATCTGCACAGGAATAGACGACCACGTGGATGTGGCACACGAGGGCATTATATACCTTAGTTTTTATTTTCTGTATTTTTATGTAATTAGGACTGCTGCTGATTTTTATTTGTGTTTCTTGCTGTTCTGTTTGCGAACTGTTTTTACATTTCTAGCAACCTTTTTTAGTCGTAAATCGATAAATTACTTCCAAATACTTAAACAGATACAACGACATACTACATCAACCAACAGATACAACGACATATTACATCAACCAACGTTGAAATTATCAATCAATGCCCACGACCTCTCTGTCTCTGTCTTCAACTTGAACTACCCTGATCCATTTCGTTGCGAATACGTGTTGTCTTTGGCCTACCCGGTCCTCTTCTTTCACGTTGGTCTTCATTATAGACAAGCAAAAAATCAGCAGGCTCCCAATGTCGCTCGTCATGTAGTGGATAAAGCGTTCCCTGATATGACTGAAAATATGCTACTTTACTGTAGAAAGGAGCAAGAACTGTGTGCTACTAACATTCCATTGGCAGCACGCTGCCTGTGCATGAGAATATGGAATGAAATGTTGGTCCCATTTTCCACAAGTGCACGTTCTTCCTTGAATGTTCACCACGTGTTTTTTTTGAGTCACCGATGAAGAATTATAGACCTCTGCTGTTTGTGCGCGCGGGTTAAATGCAGTTACAAAATGGCCGAACGAGGCATTTGATCAGATACATCCTCCACGCATAAGGAGACCATTCGGTTTCCGAACTCTGCATCGCCGCAGCTGCCTATTGGTACCTATCACGAAAGTATGCGGAACACCGATGGAAGCTGAAGTCGACTATTGCTTTGGAGGCAGTAAGCGAGCCCCTTTGAAACACACGTTAAGTGCTTCGTCGACCATTCGGGGTTGTAACATCGCAACGCTTTCATGAATATAGGAAGCTGTTGGATTGACATTTCCCAAGTACCATAAACAATCTCTTTTGCTCGCTTGAGTCCATGCCATGCTTGAATATACGGGATGTCGTACCCAAAAGTATCTTTTACGAGCTGCTGCACGTTTTTAGGTAAATACTGAGGGTCATTCTTCACCATTTGGATTAATATTCTGGCAATTTCAGTACGCGAAACATTGCGATGCGTGCTGGCCAACTCGTGCGTGAAGCATGTGTGCGGTCCTCCGTATCTCGTCACCTTCCAAAAAAAACTTTTGGATTTGAAGACTGCTCGCAGTGTCCAGTTACAATCGTCGCTGTGATTGCATCTCACGCTCCATGCGGTTCTGTTACTTTCGTTCACGTGGTACTCACGTCTAACAACCCTCAAATGGTAATCGTTAACAGCACATTTTAAATGTTCTTTGCTATTAAACGTCATACCTACGTAAAATGCGGGATCGTCCGTGTTGTAAAAATCACCACCAGTTTCGTCAACTTCTGGGGGAGCCATTTGATAAGAGGTATTAAACGGGACCGACTGGTATAATGCTCTATTCTCTTCAGGCTCACTTGGCATTGGTTCATCGTCATTTTCATCATCGGTATCGGCGGGATCTGGCAAATAGTCTAGTGCCCCACTCTCGTCGTCAGCTTCGGAGTCACTGACCACACTATCTCCGACGGCGTCATGAACGATCTCAGGTTGCGCCACCGTCGAACTAATAGGAACACAACGGCTACTCGAAGGTATATCTTCTTGAGGGGCAAACGAAATATTCGTCAATCCTTCGGTTACTGAAGTAATGTCAGGAAACGAATCCATCGGCGCGGAATTCGTGTACTCGTCAGGAGGATCTACGTTGCGATCGAACTGAACGATCTCAGTTGCCTCGACAAAGATCTCAATGTAATCGAGCTCGTTGTCGGGATCCAAGAAGTATGCGAGATCGGCATCACTAGACACTAGTAGGAGATTGTGATACAGTCGTGAGTGTTGATGGTATTCGTTCTTCACACGAACGATTAAAAAGGAAGCGTTGTTGTCGACGGAAGTCATGTCGTACAGCATACTAAGAAATTGATCGAAATTGGTATCGCGACGAATTCGTCGATAACCGATGGGTTGAAGACTATATCGTATGGTGTTTGATTCGTGTATACCGCCATAATAAACAACTACTTGAATTTTTCTAGACATCATATTGGATATGTATGAAATTTTATGAATTAATATTCGAAAATTGAGCGGCTTAAATAGGAAAATTCGCCGAGAGTATTGAACGCCGTCGCGGCCATTGGATGCGACCTCGCGTCCATTAGGCGCGACGCCTAGTGACCCAATAACTTTAGTGGGTTTAGTGGGATTAGTGATGGTCTGGGTCAACGTCGCACCCATTAAAAGCGTCGTCGCGTCCATTAAATGCGACGTGGGCCACGCGCGGGCCAAGCCGGGCCCCTCTTTGCTTTGTTTCTGTGCCACGTCGGCGTCGCGTCTAATAGGCGCGGCGTCGCATTTAATAGGCGCGTTTTGCCCTGTTTTAATAATTTCGGTCCCATTTGCCCTATTTTATTGAATAGGTATTCAAAACCCTATTTTATTTAAAAGGTCTCCTTATTAGAATAGTAATATCGAAAACTTCCTAGATAAAGAGGGTAATGTCAAAAACAACTTCTAAAGAATTTAAAACCTTAAAAACCCTATTCATCGAAAACCTAATGCCTATCCATAATGTTCTTATCTTCTAAGATTTGAAAACTCTCAAAGGCCAATGTGTTCCGGTAACGAAAACTTTCAACTCCTACACAACTTTTAGCATAAACATAAGAGTACTTATTTAAATCCAAAATCTGAGTTTCTAGCTCCTATAATATTTCGCAAATTCTTAATAGTCATCAATCTATACATATATATATATATATAGAGAGAGAGAGAGTGAGAGAGAGAAATGCTATCGTGCCCACCTACGGTGGGCAACTAGCGTGAGCAACGCCATGTATACGCTGACGGAGCGCCACGTCCTTTAAATTAAAAATTACAATTTTGTTTAAATTCCCAATTAAGCCTTAATTAGAACGAAAATAGTAGAACGAAAATGGGAGACAAAAAAGGAAATAGAATAATGGTCAAAATCAGAAAATCAACTCTCTCTGCAATTCACTTTCACGTCGATCCCTCATGAGAAAGAAAGGGTTTATACCTTTCACATTGACGTTGATCTATCATAGGGCTATCAAGGTAATCAGTGTGTTCAAAAGATAAGATATAATGAACACGTGAATTGATCATCATCCCTTTTGATGCACTGTTTTCGTAAATTTCAATATCGATATGAATGAGTTTAGAGAAAGAAGCGTTTTTATTCGATGTTCATCCCGTTTTATTATTTTTTGTACAGCGCCGTTGGTTTTCTTTTTGATTAATCTACAGAGACAACAAGACTTCTTTCTGCTTTGTCCAAACTGCGAGCAGGTAGATTGTTTTCTTCTCTAATGACTTATAGAGGGTATTGTATGATTGCGATTTATTAAGTATCGATCTTATATTTGGTTATCTTATAAACGTCGGAAATTGTATTGCAGCATGGAAGAAGTTGATCATCTACACACTCCCAAATTGCAGATGAAAAGAAGCCAAAAATTGGGATGTCATTTAATGGAATAGATGACGCTTTTTTGTTCTACAACCAATATGCACGAGCGGCTGGGTTCAGTGCGAGAATAGGCAACAGCAAAAAGAATAAAATGACAGATGAGGTTGTATGGAAACGATTTCTTTGCTCAAAAGAAGGCCATCGAGTTGAAAATCGAGCGAATAAACAAGGGGATGATTTGACAAAGCAAAGATCTCGTGGTATAGTTAGAACTGGTTGTACGGCAAGGATGTCAATTGTTAAGGCACATACAAGCCCATCTTGGAACGTCAGTGATATAATAGAGACTCATAACCACCCTCTCTCGACTCCTTCAAAAGTGCATTTGTTACGTTCACATCGAGGTGTTTCAACAGCGAAGAAAGCATTGACTCAACAGTTATCAGAAGCAAATGTGCCAACATGCCAACAGATACGTTTATTAGAGATAGAGCACGGAGGACCTGAGTATATAGGATGTACAGAAAAGATATTAGAAATTTCGAGCAAGGGCGAAAGGATGGGGAGAAAGGCATCGACGCAGAAACATTAATTGAGTTTTTGAATCCGAGAAAGAAAAGAATCCAGCCTTCTCGTTCGAGTATGAGACAGATTCGGAGAAAAGATTCACTAGGTGTTTTTGGGCAGATCCTATTTCAAGGATGGCCTATAACGTATTGGTGATGTAGTTGTGTTTGACACGACCTACAATACTAATAAGTACGGGATGATGTTTGCCCCTTTCGTAGGGGTTAATCATCATCATCAGATTATTATTTTTGGTTGCGGCTTTCTTAGCGACGAGAAAACTGAGTCTTTCATTTGGTTGTTGAACAGCTTTGTTAGATCCATGGCGAAAGGGGCGCCAAACATTATCATTACAGACCAAGACCCAGCTATGTCTAAAGCTATCGCTCATGTTTTCCCCGACACAATACATCGATACTGTCTGTGGCACATATTGAACAAGTTCTCTGAGAAACTTGGTCCATTGAATTTTCGCGATCACTACCCAGCTATCAAGAATGTCATTGCAAACACGACGACGCCAGATGAGTTTGAAAAATGTTGGAAAGATGTTATGAAATCTACTAACTTGGAGAAAACGAGTGGTTGTCGATGATGTATGAATTGCGAGCTAGGTGGGTTCCTGCATACTTTAAGCATATATTTTCGGCCGGGATGTCCAGCAGCCAGAGATCTGAAAGTACACATTCATTTTTCAAGAAATATGTATCGAAGAAAAACTCATTGATGGATTTCATTATACGTTTCAACAGGGCACTCAGAAACCAACGACACAAAGAATTAGTTGCCGATCACGTCGACGTCAACGAGCGTCCTAAAGTTAATAGACAGCTACCGATGGAACATCAGATGTCTAAGATTTACACGAGAAGAAAATGGAGTGAGTTTGAAAGTGAAATTAATGAAAGTCATAGTTATTACGTGCAAGAAGCTCATTCAGAACTTGAGTTGTCGAGGTACAACATTTTTCGCTTTCAAAATTCTTCTAAACCAAGGGTGATCACACACGACAGACAGAAGGATCACATATCATGCAGTTGCTTGAAGTTCGATTTCGAAGACATTCCATGTAAACATATGCTCGCTTATTTTCGTTTCACTCAAATATTTGAACTGCCTGAGAAGTATATCATCAAACGGTGGACGCAAAATGCAAAGGTTGGAGCAAATTATATTATGGGTGACGAAAATATCACCAATGATTCCGGAAAGTTTTTGATGAGACGACACTCGATATTATCCTTTAGATTTTCGTTATAGTTGATCAGGCATCTTTGACCGATGAAGGACAAAGTTTTTGGAAGAACAGATAGATTCTATCGAGCGCAAAATTAAGGAGGTAAACATCAGTAAAGGTTTGAGCCCTGCAAGTGAAAGAAAAAAAGCTAGACGTGTGGTTCTGAATCCTTCTGGAATTAGAGCAAAAGGGTGTGGACGAAGATTGAAACAGTCGAAGGAGAAGTTAAACTCAAAGTACAGGTTGTATGCAATGGATGCGGCCTTCGAGGCGTGTCGCATGACGAACGCAACTGTCCCAAATTGCAAGATGGGTATATATTTTAACTTATTCATGAACGCTTTACATGTACTTATGTTTTACGCAGCTAGCAATGACGTCATATGTTAACAGGCCAACAACACAAAATCAATACGATAGTGGTGATAGTATGGATGAAGAAGAATTAGGGTCTATCGATGGTGATGATGATGTAGATATGTCTCTATTGGAGGAAAGTGATGATGCTCGGAATAGCAAGATGGCATGAGACGACTGCTGTTCTATATTTCGTTCATTAGTTGTAGTTTTGTTTTCATTTATTTTATTATTATTGTATCTGAGATTTGAGGTATAGATTATTATGATTTGGAGTCACATTATTGTCCACGACTAATTCTTCAAATTTATAGTGATAGTTTTGGAGTCACATGATTGTCCACGACTAATTCTTCAAATTTATAGTGATTGTTTAATGCATCTACCTTGTTCTCTATGAGTAGTGGTTTGTACTACCATTAAAAAATATATATACATGCATCGATGAAAGCATAGTTCTAGCGAAGGCAATCAATCAATCATAACAAAATTCTGCACGATATCGATATTAATAATCAAATCAACATGGCAATTGATTCATAGCTCTTTTCGCCTTAGAAGTATGTTTGAATTGGGTTTTCTAACGTTTGCAGTAGGTAATCTGCCCTAAACTGATGCCCTCTTTTGGTTACTTTCATGAAATTGCAGATGAGTTGTAGTTTTATCATCAGTCTAAACATTTACTTCACCTCTATCATTTGCAGTCTGCATACTTGTGATATGTGACAGACGATCAGCTTGAAGAAGATGATGACTACTAACAAAGGTTGCCTTTTTGGTTCTACTGTCTCATCTTATTGTTGCCTTGGTCACTTCATCTGAAGTTAATACTAGCAGATTTTGTATCTAAATCGATGAATGATTTTTTTCTCTTAATTCGTAAGCTGGAGACGATGTGCTGCCGAAGAGAGATGGGAGACACAGTGAAGTCGACGTGAAAGTGAATTGCAGAGAGAGTTGATTTCTGATTTTGACCATTATTCTATTTCCTTTTTTGTCTCCTATTTTCGTTCTAATTAAGGCTTAATTGGGAATTTAAACAAAATTGTAATTTTTAATTTAAAGGACGTGGCGCTCCGTCAGCGTATACGTGGCGTTGCTCACGCTAGTTGCCCACCGTAGGTGGGCACAGTCCTATATATATATATATATATATATATATATATAATATCATAAACTATTATCTATCACACATACTGAAATTGTCTAAGCATAATATCTTCAAAAGATCTGCATCTTGTTCAAACTCTAACATGCTCTAACATAGAAAATCATTCCAAGAAACCTATATGTAACCCATTCTGGAATAATTTAATATATCAATCAAGTATACTCGATCATCATTATCCTACATGTTATATGTATGTAAATCTTGAAAACATAACTTCCTTACCTCCAGTGGAGATTTGAGTTTGATCACTTTTTATATTTGTCATTCTTCTTTCGTTTGAATTCTGTTTAGTTTTATTTTTCTGTTCTCCTTCCACTTCACGCGAGTATTTTGTTTAAGGAAGTGTTAAGATATTGATATCTATCATATAAAGTGATTTGACACGTAACCAAGTGAAAAGTTATTACCTCCCTTGCTAAGATTATTTAATCGTTATCTCTTGGTATCGAAAATTTTCATTCTCTCTTAGGCTCTCGAAAACTTTGTCCACTTGACCACTCATATCGAAAACTTTGTTCTCATCTAAATTAGTTTTCCACCAATAATATTTATCCTCTCTTGATAATCCCGAAAACCTTCTTTGTTTAGTTTCTTCTCTATCGTTATTTCAAGTATGCGATATGCATTTCTTGTGACACACACATATAATAATATATAGGTACTCGTATGCTTTGCATATTACGTTTAGGGTTAAAAGACTTGGTCATACCTATTACTAGCTTAGATGAAATCCACGTGTATCTTCCTTGGATTAATTATTAGTTTAGTTTTATTTATAAGAATGGACCTTCACGAAAACTTTCTAATCCTCTCCTTGTGTGCGAAAACTTTTTAGACCTCATATATAAAACCTTGCAACATATCGAAAACTTTCTTTATTAATATAGACTTATCGAAAAAATTTTCCTTCTTTGCCAAGAACTTTAAGCCTTTGTTTTGTAACAATAACTTAATTCCTCCTACCCCTTGTCGAAAACTTATATTCCACTAAAGACTTAGTTTTCACTTACAATCTTTAGTCAAAGGTTATATATACACATACAGAAAACTATCTTATTTGGGTCGACATACTTTTTAACTTAAACATATGTGTCTTGTTATCCTAATACTTATTTTCCATACTAAAATTTTATAATGCCTTAATCAAATATTGTTTATTATCTATACCTTCATCATGAAATTAATTATGCAAGTGTATGAATTCATGTCAATGCATAAAATGATATAGGGTTTTGGTTTCGGTTCCTGACACGGGGTCCCCTGTTGTACAGCACGGGTCCAGTGCTGCACAGCGTTGGGGCCTCGTGCTATATAAAAGGTGACCCCGGCAGGTGATCCGTGCTACACAGCAGAGGAGTCATGCTATATAGCAGTGGACCAATGCTGCCAGCGTCGGGGTCCCCTGCTCTACTACATGGTCCCCTGCTCTATAACACGGGTCCCTTGCCGGGGTCCTCTACATCTGGCCACCTTATATATATAAAAAAATATGTGTTGGGGATTTGAACTCAATACAATACTTATTACTTGAATGTCTGACCACACAACCGCCGGACTACACCTCACCCCACCACAACGTGGTCCCCATTTAACATATTGATTTGAATATGGAGCCCGATTAATAAGGTCATTACAGTTATTTTACATTTGAAGGTAATTTTTGAAAGTTAAATGTGAAAGACCATTTTTTTAAATGCTCCATGCTCGAACCTACCAAGATTTGGCGCCCACGACGAGAATGATTCTTCTGTCCAAATTTATTTTAGTGCGTAAGGTCCCCACTTGGAAATGAATATTTTCGACTGGTTAACGTTTCCTTGTCAAACAAATATTTTTTTATCATTTTAAAATTCATGGGAACCATGAGCTATGACTACCTATACATCATGTAAGCCCAAAAACGTAGCTATCTATTTCTAATAACCCGACTTAGTATATGTCTTCATATTGAATTGTCAAAGAAACTAATACTTCCAAGAATCTCTCTAATACTTCCAAGAATCTCTCTAATTTCAGAATATTTTCAAGTGACTTGCATATTGACCGAGTCCCACAAAACACGTTGATGCCGCCGGAAAATGGATCTACCGCGTTGGACGGCTAACGGACTTCTTCCCGCCTTAATCTCGCCGCGCGTGCTGCCTAGAGATTCAGAAACAAGGGAGTTTTTTGGGGGTCGTTTACCCTCTTGCCTAGGTCAAGAGGGTATTTTCCGTGTTCCAGACATGAAGTAGCATAACAAATGGTGTGTTCAAGTGTGTGCGTGAGTGATTAATTTAGCAGAGCAATGGTAGGATACGTGAGAAATCGATACCTGTTTTGAGCAGATCTCGTGGTATTTATAGGATCTTGATTCGAGCGGTTTTCGGGTGGTTTTACCCACTTTCCGTGTTTCTCGGATTCGAGCCTTTTCACGCCCTACGTTAGCACGTTCCTTTGGCCCCTCCTATCCTGGACGGTTACTTCCTGCACGTCCTACTGATATCGTCAACAGGAGGTCGTGGCGGTTTTTCCTCTTGGAGGCTGAATTCCTTTCGAGACAAGTTTAGCTCGAGCATCGGGAAGAAGACCCGAGGGGACGCGCTCTGCTATCAGGGCTAAGTCTATCGAACTTTATGATAGGGAATGCCCTCGAGCCGATTCTGTGAGGATCGAGGGACTTTCTACTTTCCTTACGGCACCTCTGCGTGGATTACCCCTTGTTAGGTTCGGGGCCTTCTCCCCGAAGATAAGTTATGAACGCCCGAGGTAGGGGCTATCTCTTAGGTAGAGGGGTTTAGGTTAGTTGAGGCGGGTCAGTTATTTTGCCGCGGGGTCGGAAGAACCCGAGGGTAACATTAGGTAAGGTGGTTATTTATTGGTAGGAGCGGGTCGGGAATTTTGCCGCGGGTCTATAGGATCCGAGGGTCGCAATAGTCCCCCCTTTGAATAGTCCAAATGAGTGTAGTGAATTTTGGACGTCTAGTATGATTTCGGCAAAATACCCGAGTTGCCAGTGTTCTTGGGGCGGTTGTGGTTTCCTAGTCTGATAGGACGGCTTTATCGAGGTGAATTATTCAATGTTTAAGGATTTCGGAATCGCTCTACTCCTTTTTGCCACGTGTTGCTCTTCCATTGGTCGGCTGTGATGGGACATCTGGGCGGGAGTTTTTGCGCCTCTTCCCGGGTTGACGCGGATCGTCAGGATTTTTCACGCGGATCGACGCAGCCCGTCGATCTGATCTGGATCCAAGGGTTCGGATTAATCGCATGGGGCCTATATATACCCCACTTCCTTTCGTCATTTCTTTTCTTCCACTTTCTCTCACTACCATCTCTCTACGCGAAGTTCCCGAGTTCCCGAGTCCTCCAGCTTTTCCTGAGCCCTTTAGGTTTTTGTAAGTCCTTCTCTTCTCGACCTCTTTCCATTCTGCAATTATGTCTTCCGCTAGCTCTAGTGATAGTTCCCGCGTAGCTTCGGGTAGTTTTGCTGGGGGGTCGCGTAGGTCTGGCAGCGTCAGTTCGGGTAGTTCTTCTGATAGTGATAGTTCTTCTCTTGAGGGCCTTGGGAGCCCCATGGTTATAGTGGGGGGTAGTCCCCGAGGGAGCCCTGTAGTTAGCGTGGGGGGTAGTCTTCGAGGGAGCCCTGTAGTAAGCTTGGGGGTAGTCCCCAGGTGAGTGTCGAAGCTCCTCGAGAAGATTCCCCGAGGGCTCATTCTGCAGACCTTGGTGGGGGTTCTTTAAGGGCTCCTTCCGTGGATTCTGAGGTCACTCCTTCCGCTCATGTTGTTCCTCCCCTCTCGAGGACGACTTCCCCGGTCCAAGAGCTTTTCGTCAGGCTTTCAGTGCCTGGATTGGGGATGTTGAGTCCATTCGGGCTGGTCGCCGCGGTATCCGCTGGCACCAAATTACAGTGTCCACTTTTAAGCCTTCTGACCTTCCTAGGCTAAAATCCTTATCGGGATTTCCTGATGATTTTGAGGTTAGGATCCCTTCTCCCACCGACTTGGCCAGCACCCCTCCCGAGGGTTTTGGCACATATTTTTTCGACCAGGTCGAGATGGGACTTAGATTCCCGATGCCCCGTTTTTTGGTAGATATCTGTAAATACTTCGAGATTTCCCCTGCCCAGCTGGCTCCTAACTCCTTCAGCCTTCTTCTATCCCTTGCCATTATTTTGAGTCACCATTGCTACGTTCCTTCAGTTCCCATGATTTTAGCCTTCCTAAGGCTTAATAAAAACGAAGAGGGGAAATTCTTCTTTTCCCCTATCAAAAGACCCGACCTCATCCAGGGCAATCCCTCTTCTCACAAGGGATGGATGAGCAAATTTTTCTTTGTTAAACCCCCGGCTGATTGTGCGGAGGCCGAGTTGATTCCTTTCTCGTGGAATGACAACGCCTCTGTGTCTCGTCCTCTACCTCCCGAACCCTCTGTTCGGGTAGATGCTTTCCTGGCCAGAGTGGGACATAATCAATATTACGCGAAGAAACTCCGCAATGAAGAGCTCCTCTGTGCCTATGGATTCTCCTCAAAGGCCGCCCACCTCACTCGATCCCTAGGTATACCAAAAGGGTTTTGATGCGTCGTGCCTTTGACCCGATCCTACGTTATGCCTTCTAACCTCCCGTTTTCCTTTGCAGCTGAAAGGATGTCTCTCGCCGAGGTTATTGCTATCGCCGACGAGGAGGATGAAGATCTTCCTCAGCCAAACCTGCATCTTTCCTCCCCGCAGACCCGATCCAAGGGCAAAGGGAAGGCCCCCGCTTCATCCTCGGGGGCAAAGAAATCTGCCCCCAAAAGAGCAGCCGCTTCTCAAGGGGGGTCTTCAGCGAAAAAATCGAAGACCTCCTCGAGCAGAGTTGATCCCTCGGCCTCCGATAGTCCTACTGCTTTAGGTCGGGGTAAACAACCTGCTTTCTTTGCCGACCCTTCGAGAAAGGATTGCTGGGAGTTTCTTCGGGAATTCTCGAATGAAGAGAATAGAAAATACACTCGAGCCCTTTCTCAGGCGGATCTCCGGAGTATCCTTGGTGTCTCCCTGGGGCAGGTAAGGACGTCTTCTTATTCGTTTTCGGGGTTTATCAATGGCTGATTTCTTTTCCTTGTATCTTCTTTTCGTAGACTCTTTCTCTAGTTGCCGAATCCTCGAAGCGTGTCTCCTACCTCTCCGAACGGAACGCTGTGCTATCCCAAACGGAGAGCGACCTCAAGGAAAAGATCGAGGAGCTGAAGCGGGATGCTAAGAAGCGGGAGGAAAAGCTAAAGGAGGAGGCCGCCGAGCTGCAGCGCCAACTTTCCAAGTCAGAGGTGGATCGGGTCGAGGAGCGGAAGGAGTGGGAGAAGGAGCTGGAGAGGGATTATGTTCCCAGGCGCACCCATCTGAACGACATGAAGACCTTCTTTAAGTGGGGTTTCTACGGCTGTGTCTCCGTTCTTCGGGCGCACGGGTACAGTCAGGCGGATCATCCCCTCAGGTTCCTGAATGCCATCAGGACCTTGAAGGAGACCCCCTCCGGGGGTTATCTGCCCGAGCCCCGGGATGGAAGCGGTCCCTCGAGGACGCGTACGGTGCCAGCTCCGACTGAGGCCGCGCCGGAGCCCCAGTCTGAGGAGATGCGGGGTGCTTCGGGAGATGAAGTTCATGAAGCCCATGGGAATATTGGGGTGGTCGAGGTTCATGGTGGTTCGGTCAATGAAGAGGCTCGTGAGGAGCAAACTGAAGAGGTTGGGGTCGAGGTCGAGGTGGAGGTTGAAACTGGAAGACCCGGGGATGTTGCCGGAGGTGAGGATCAGGCCGGTTCGGCCGTTTAGATGTTTTCTTTTCCCCCCTTCTTTTTTTTTCTTTCTGTCTTCGGGATGACTGTACCGAACCCTATTATGTTTTGTCTGTACGAACCTAGCCTCTCGGGGCATAATTTCTAAATGCATGGCCTTCGGGCGCCTTTCTCTTTCTTGAATTGTTTCTTATATGCGGTTATGTTTTCCTCTGTCTGCTTGTTAACTGTACGCGCGACGACTGATTTTAGCCTGAGGATAACATCGTCTCCTCGGGTGTAGTTCCCGATCTCTTGTAGGTTTCAGTAATGTCCTTCCTTCATTCTCTAAAAATAGCGTAGACTTAGTCTGGTTCAAGTGTGATTTTCCTAAAACTCCGTATCCAAGAATATAGCAACGACTAATTCGGGGTCGGGTCTCCCCGGGGATCTCGTGGACTGAGTCGTGTTCCTAAGTGGTTCAACTAGCCGTTTGCCCTCCAGTTTCCGATAATATCGTGGACTAAGTCAGATTCTCATGGGGTCACGCTTGGGCCTACAGCCCGACCCCGCCTTTGGTGTGAAGACGCCACTCCCTCAAGGTGATGACGAGGATAAGGGTTATCGCCGGAACCTGGCCAAGTGGTCTGTTGAGGCAGAGGAGGCTCGATCCAGGGCGAACCTTCCCTGGCATCGGACCAAAGTCTCGACACTTAGTCCCTTGTCGCTTCGGGAACTCTTGAGAAGGCTAGAATCCCTTCTGATTATGAGGTCTACCTGCCCGGTCCCCTGCAAGTGGCGTCCTCGCCCCCTGTCAGCTTCTTGACGGTCTACACTGACCAAATAGAGATGGGCCTGAGGTTCCCTCTGCCTTTTTTCCTCTTGGATCTCTGCGAGGCATTAGATATCTCCCCTGGCCAAATATTTCCTAACTCCTATAGTTTGCTCTTGGCCCTAGCCTCGGTTGCTCGTAAGGTTAAGTTTCCTCTTAGTATCGAGCTGATTGTTAGCTTCTTTCGAGTGTGTGAGAGGGATGCTGGCAAGTTCGTCTTCGTACCCTCCACGGATGTCTTCAATGATAACTTTACCGCCACCAAAGGATGGATGAACAAATATTTCTTCGTACGTGCTTCCGTTCAACACCAGGATCGTCGTTATTCCTTGCTTCGGTGGCGAGATCATTGTCAGGCTCCGGGTGATTCTCCCAACCTCTTAATGGAGTTCTTGGCTCGGATTGGTAACGAGAGGTTTTCGGTGCGAGAACTGGTGTCTGATGTCCCTCTTGAAGCGGTTGTTCCTCCTCGCGTTCTAGGTATATTTTTCCTTCATTTCCGTTTGTTAGCCGCTCCTTCTCTTATTATTTTCCTTTTTCAGCAAGCGATGGCTCGGGTGTTTTGCCCGTCATGACTATTCGAATCCGAGGAACTTCGGCACGTACCTGCCATCAGCATGGTGTATCTTCGGCGAACATTGCCGAGGAGAAGCTGGCGACTCCTCGCTCAGATGCGGGACGATGCAAACGAGTAAGGCCATCGCCGCCCACTCCCCTTGTCTCCCTGCGCGAGGGTCCTTCTTCATCTCGATCTGCTCTTCACCTTCACTTCCTGTTGGAGAAAGATGCAGAATCTTCTTTGTCTTACATGATGAATTTCCTTACTCCTGAAGAGAAGGACTTTGCCAAGGAGCTTTCCGATGGTCGTTTCTGGAAGGAATGGGCTTTGGCTGTGAGTCAGGTATAATTATCTTTTCCATTCCCCGTTTTGAATATCCACTATGATTGTTTTCTCTTGTCTTCAGGCGTATTCCTTATCTTGTGAGGGTGCTCGGCGTTATCGTCTTCAGCAAAAAATGACTGAATCGGCACGGTCTTGCAATGTGGAGATGACCATGCGAGTCAGTGAGGAGGCTCAGGAGGTGGGTCGCCTGAAGGATCGATTGGCAAGGGCTCAGTTTGAGGTTGGCAAACTTCGACAAGAGCTTCACTCAGAGAGAGAGATCCGTCACAGTCGGGAATATCAGCCCAATCCTCATCTGGTCCCCGTGGAGAAGGTATCCGAGGCGGCTAACATGTATTTCAACTTTGGGTTCCAGGGATGCTTGTCTCAGATCAGGGCGAATGGCTTTCCGGAAAGTGCACATCCCTTCAGTTTCCTAAATACCGAGGCGGCTTTTATGGCCCTGGCTCCTCGGCATTCTCCACCGAAGCCAGTGAAGGGGAAAGGCCTTTGGGATGAGTTCGAGTTGGGCAAAAGTAGCGATGCCTCTCGCGGAGACGGTCCAGCTGAGAAGGATTAGTTTGATGATTTTCTTTAGAGTCTGGTTTTTAGTCTTTGCTATTCCTTGCTTTCCGTACATGTCTTTGCTTTCTGGCTTTCCTATTCTCCTGCTGTAAATTTTGAAGCATTAAATAAAATAAAGGATTTTAAGTTACCTGGACATTGCCTCCTGCTTGATTAGCCGATATCTATTGTTTCCGCCCTTGTTCAGTTGTTCTTGGCAATTATGGAAGGAATGAGGTCTCTTACCTCGGGCTGAGGGCGTCCCCCGATCCCAAGGAGAGCCTCGGCGGACTCAGAAAAAATGTTTCTTCTGTGCCTCTAACTTATATCGAGGTGGTGCTGCCTCTCGTAGAGGGATATCGGTGTGCGCGATTTATATTACCCGAGGGGCGTTATCTCGAGGGGCCTTCTTTGCCTCTAGCTAATATAGAGGTGGCGCTGCCTCGCGTAGAGGGATATCGGTGTGCGCACTGGGGGAAAAATGTCTCAGCCTCTCGCAGAGGGAACTCAATGTGCGCGATTTATATTACCCGAGGGGCGTTGTCCCGAGGGGCCTTCTTTGCCCCTAGCTAATATAGAGGTGGCGCTGCCTCGCGTAGAAGGATATCAGTGTGCGCAAAAAATCTTATTTCCCCGTGGTGGAAAAATGTCTCAGCCTCTCGCAGAGGGAACTCAGTGTGCGCGATTTATATTACCCGAGGGGCGTTGTCCCGAGGGGTTTTTGGAGTAATTGCCTCCTCAGGAGGTGGAGTGTCTTGTACCCGGGTCTTCATGTCTTTTAGTACTTTAAGTTTTCGCTCGAATGTCCCTCGTACAGAAAGAAAGCAAACTTCATTAAGGTATATGTATGGTTTACATCTTAAAAGCGATACAAGTTAACACGGAAAGATAATATGTTAGAAATTAAAAGAAACATATGCGTAATAAGGGTACCCCCTCTAGGGATAATATTTCCGCAGCTTGCGGGCGTTCCATGGGTGATCGAGCTGTTTTCCACTGGCATCCTCAAGGTAGTACGAGGCTTCTCCAACTTTTTTGACGACGCGGTAGGGTCCTTCGAACTTAGGCTCTAACTTCTTTCTCCCTTCTTGGTTCAAGATCTCTTTCATCACTAAGTCCCCTTCCTCATACTTCCTGCCTCGGACTCGGCGATTGTAGGACTTGGTCATTCTTCTCTGATAGGCGGTCATCCTGATGGCGGCTCTTTCCCTTCCTTCCTCGATCAGATCAAGGTCTTCTGTGCGGAGTTGATCGTTGTCTTCGGGGTAAGTGAGGATTCGGGCACTTTCCATGCCAATTTCCGCGGGCAGCACTGCCTCGCTCCCGTAGACCAGGCTGAAAGGAGTCTCATTGGTTACTTCTCGAGGCGTCGTTCTATATGACCATAGGACACTTTGAAGTTCGTTGAACCATGACTTCTCGAGCCCTTCCAGTCGGGTCTTTAATCCTTGTACGATGGTGCGATTGGTTACTTCAACCTGGCCGTTGCTTTTAGGATACGCCACCGAGGTGAAGATTTGTTCTATCCCGAGTTCGTCCCACCACTCCTTTAGCTTCCTCCCGCTGAATTGCCTTCCGTTATCGGATACTAGTCTCCTCGGTATCCCGTAGCGACAAATGATGTTTTTCCAAATGAATGTGGTGATGGCGGCCTCGGTAATCTTGGCCATGGCTTCGGCTTCAACCCACTTCGAGAAGTAGTCCACAGCCAACAATAAAAACCTTTTTGGGCGACATTTCCAGAGAATGGTCCAACAATATCGAGTCCCCACTGATCGAACGGGCAAGGGGATGTTACTGACTTCATGGCTTCAGCGGCCATTCTCTGTAAGCTGGCGTGCTTCTTATAGCTGAGCCAGCTTCGGACTGTTTTCATGGCGTCTCCCTTCATTGTTGACCAGAAGAATCCCGCGAGGAGTGCTTTTCTCACTAATGCCCGACTTCCGATGTGGCTCCCACAAATCCACTCATGTATTTCCCGAAGGACATATTCCCCCTCTTCCTTAGACGTGCATCGCAAAAGAGGTCCGGCGAAAGATCTTTTGAACAAGGTAGTGTCGATCAAAGTGAATCTTTGAGCCCTCCGCACGAGCTTTCGGGCCAGAGCCTTATCTTCTGGAAGGAGTTTGTGACGTAGGTATTGGTAGATTTCGTACCTCCAATCTTCTCGACCCATGTCTGGCTCGGGTATATTTTGGTCCTCAACTTGCCAAATGGTCAAAACCCTTCCTTTTTCCTCGAGTGGTCCAATGGCGCTTGCCCACTTAGCTATTTGGTCTGCCTTCTCATTTTGGGCTCGGGTGATTAAGACGATCTGAAGTTCTTCGAAACTCCCCTGATTTCCCCAAATGCCTTAGCGTACTTCTCTAAATTATGGCCCTTGATGGCAAAGTTTCCTTCCAACTGTTGAACCACGAGTTGAGAGTTGCACCACTAAGCGTGTGATTCCCATTCTCCGTGCTGCTCGAAGTCCAGCAAGTAGCGCCTCGTATTCTGTCTCCTTGTTTGACGCTTTGTAATTTAGCCTAATGGCCAGGTTGGTCTCCTCTCCCCAAGGCGATATGAGGAGTATCCCGACTCCATTCCCTGAGCTGCAGGAAGAGTCGTCCACAAACATCTTCCATATCTCCTCGGGACCATCGCCGACCATTTCCACCATGAAGTCAGCCAATGCCTGTGCTTTGATTGCGGCTCGAGGCTTGAACTGGATGTCGTATTCTCCCAACTCTGTTGAACACTTGACTGCTCTCCCCGAGATGTCTGGGCGAGTGACTATTTTCCCGATCGGGTGGTTTGTTAGCACCACAATGGGGTGCGACAGAAAATATGGCCTCAGCTTCCTGGCCGTAATAAGCAGGGCTAGCAGTAGTTTCTTGGAGTTCGTGTACCTTGTCTCAGGGCCTTTCAGGATGTGACTCACGAAGTAGATCGCTTTCTGTACCCTTTCTTCTTCCCGAACGAGCACGGAGCTTATTGCCCGAGGGGACGCTGCCAAGTAGACTATCAGTTCCTCCCCGGGCAGTGGCTTATTAAGTACGGGCAATTTTTTCAAATACTCCTTCAAGTCTTGGAAGGCCTTCTCACACTCGGGTGTCCATTCAAAGTTTTGGACTTTGCGCAACACCTTGAAGAAAGGTAAGCTACGATCGGCCGATCGGGAGATGAATCGCGAGAGGGCTTTGATCCTCCCGGTCAGTCTCTGAACCTCGTTTAGACTTCGGGGGGACGCCATATCTATCAAGGCCTTGATCTTGTCTGGGTTGGCCTCGATTCCTCTCCTTGTTACCATGTATCCTAAGAACTTTCCTGAACTGACTCCAAAGGTGCACTTGTTGGGGTTCATCTTCAGGTTGTATCTTTGAGCTGTCGAGAGTGTTTCCTGGACATCGGCTAAAAAGAAGCTGTGTTCTCGAGATTTGATTAAGATATCATCAACATAGACTTCTACATTTCTCCCGATCTGGTCCTTGAAAACTTTGTCCATTAGCCTCTGGTAAGTTGCGCCGGTTGTTCAATTCGAAGGGCATGACATTGTAGCAATAGGTCCCTCCGGCGGTTATGAAACTTGTCTTCTCTTGGTCTTCCTTGGCGAGCAGGATCTGGTTGTACCCTTGGAAGGCGTCGAGGAAGCAGAGTAGCTCGTGCCCCGAGGTGGAATCCACCAGCTGGTCTATCCGAGGTAAGGGATAACAATCTTTCGGGCATGCATCGTTCAGGTTCCGGAGGTCCACGCACATGCGCCACTTGCCCGAAGCTTTCGGGACCAAAACCACGTTCGAAAGCCATGTAGGAAACTGAACCTCCCGGATGTGGCCTGCTTCGAGAAGTTCCTCCACCTGGCGTCGCGCCTCGGCGTCTTTCTCTACGTTGAGGTGTCTCCTCTTTTGGAAGATGGGTCGGGTTGTTCGGGAGACATTCAGCTTGTGTTCGATGATTCCCGGTCTATGCCTACCATGTCCTTAGACGTCCATGCGAATACGTCCTTGTTCCTTTTTAGTAGCATGATCAATTCCTCCCTGAGGTCTCGAGGCAAATCCTTGCAGATCTTGACTGTTCCCTCCGGTGGGTTTATCATTACTTCTTCAGTTTCTTCTTCCTTGTCGTCTTTTTTAGTCGTTCCGATGGTGTATAACGTTTATCTCCCCCTCGGATGGTCCTCCCTTTGGGTCCGGGAAGACTTGATTTCTACGCGAACCTCTTCCACGTAGCATTTCCTGGCCATCTTGCGATCTCCCAAAACTTCTCCAACCTTGTCTCCTACTGGGAATTTTATCTTCTGGTGTAGAGCCGAGGCGATGGCCATGAAAGAGGTCAGAGCGGGTCTCCCGAGGATGATGTTGTATGGGCTTGTTCCGTTGATGACCATGAATGGCGCGATCCGCGTTTTCCTGGTGTCACCCTCCCCGAGGGTGAGTGGGAGGTGCAGGATTCCCACTGCCTCGATGCACAGTCCTGTGAAGCCAAACAGAGCCGTTTCTACTTTGTCCATAGGATATGCTCCCAAGTCCATTTGATCGAGGGCCCTCTTGTATATTATGTTGACAGAGCTTCCATTATCGACGAAAACCCTGCCAACATCATGGTTGGCTACCTCAGCCCGAATGACTAGGGCATCCTCGTGAGAGTCGCCGCCTCCATGAAAATCTTCGGGACCGAAGCTAATGGTAGGCCCCGACCGCTTGCTTCCTGTTTTGATTTCAAAGTTTTCCAGTCGGCGAACTCCAGCCTTCCTGGCCCGATTGGAGTCTCCTCCTGTAGGTCCTCCCGATATGATGTTGATCTGCCGTGGCGCAGTTCTCTCCGGAGATCTCCGCCGCCCGGTGTCCCTGTTGTCCTGATTTCTCTGAATGTCGTTTCCTCCTATCCTCGGGCTTCGTCTGTCCTCCCTTTCTGGCGTCCTCCTCTGGGTTTCTTTCTGGTTGTGAGGCTGGCGGTCTTGTCGGGTGTTAAACCGATTCCCCGCCCCAGGATATCTGGGCCTGGTCCCGAAGCCACCATCTGCCCCAGCAAGTTTTGCTCGGGCTTCGGGGTTGGTTGCGATCAACTTTCTAGCTCTCGATTTAATTGAAAACATTCCTCAGTGGTGTGCCCATACTCGTGGTGGTAGTTGCAGTAGGTGTCGGACACCGGCCTCCTCGGGTTGCCGTCGATGTAAGGGGGTGGGCGGAGAAAGTCGTTCTCCTCGCATATTTCTAGTGCTCGAAGTTTGTTCACCCGTAGCTTTGGGTAGTCCGCCCGAGGGAGTGGAGGTACCGGGTAAGGGCGGTCATCCCTTCGAGGGAAGATTCTGCGGTCCTGGTTTCGCGGGGCGCTCTTTCGACGTTCTCGAGGGGGACTCTTGCATTTCCTGTCCTCGGGTTGTCGGGCTTGCGACTCTTCTACCCGAACGTATTTCTCCACCCGAGTTATCAGCTCCTCCACTGTGTAGGATATTTCTTCACTAATGATCTGAACAAATCCCCATCCGTCAGGCCGTGGTGAAATGCCCCGATAAGCAATTCGGGCGCGATATTGGGGACCTCCATCTTTACTTGATTGAAACGCCTAAGATAGTCCCTTAAACTCTCCCTGTCGGCCTGTTTTATGTTTAACAGTTTTACTGCGGATGAACTTCTGCTGCTCGAGAAGTACTTCAAGAAATGGCTGGTGAGATCGTGAAAGCTTCCGATTCCCCCTGGTGGCAGTAGAGTGAACCATTGTTGGGCTCCTCTCAACAAGGTGGTCGCGAAGAGTCGGCATTTAACGGGGTCTCTTAGTTGGTATAGTGCTGCATTTCCTTCAAAAGCGGCCAAGTGTTCGGCAGTCCGGAACCATCATACTTTCCCATCTCAAAAGATCGGAAGTGCTCGGGCAATGGGGCTGTGAGCACCTCGGGTGAAAAGGGCGAGGCTCGAGGGAGGATGGGAGCTTCTGGCGGGTTGGCGAGATTTTGAAGCTGGCGAATTTCCTTTCTCATTCTTTCTAAGTCAGCTGCTTGTTGATCGGTGTGTGGTTGGTCGGTGCGTTGTTGGTCGGTGCGTTGTTGGTCGGCGCGTCTCCTTCTATTGGCCCGGGCTCTCCTTTGCATCGACGCCAAAGTATGGTCCTTGTCATTGCGTTCTCCAGTCCTCGATTCGGCGTCGCGCTCTCCGCTTGCCTCACGCCGATCGTTTTCTCGTTCAGCGTCGCGTTCTCTGTCCTGCCTATTAGCCCTCTGATTCCTTTCAGCCATCAAAACTCCCACATCAGTTCCGATCCTCCGCATTTCTTGCATGACTGCAGCGAACATCGCGACTGGGTCGGTCAGGTTCGGCCCATTGCCGTCGGGTGGCGGCATACGATCATTTTCGGCAACCACCATACTGAATTTCTACTTATGAGAAACTAAAGTTTCCCACAGACGGCGCCAAGTTGATGCCGCCGGAAAATGGATCTACCGCATTGGACGGCTAATGGACTTCTTCCCGCCTTAATCTCGCCGCGCGTGCTGCCTAGAGATTCAGAAACAAGGGAATTTTTTGGGGGTCGTTTGCCCTCTTGCCTAGGTCAAGAGGGTATTTTCCGTGTTCCAGGCATGAAGTAGGATAAAAAATGGTGTGTTCAAGTGTGTGCGTGAGTGATTAATTTAGCAGAGTAACGGTAGGATACGTGAGAAATCGATACCTGTTTTGAGCAGATCTCGTGGTATTTATAAGATCTTGATTCGAGCGGTTTTCGGGTGGTTTTACCCACTTTCCGTGTTTCTCGGATTCGAGCCTTTTCACGCCCTACGTTAGCACGTTCCTTTGGCCCCTCCTATCCTGGACGGTTACTTCCTGCACGTCCTACTGATATCATCAACAGGAGGTCGTGGCGATTTTTCCTCTTGGAGGCTGAATTCCTTTCGAGACAAGTTTAGCTCGAGCATCGGGAAGAAGACCCGAGGGGACGCGCTCTGCTATCAGGGATAAGTCTATCGAACTTTATGATAGTGAATGCCCTCGAGCCGATTCTCTGAGGATCGAGGGACTTTCTACTTTTCTTACGGCACCTCTGCGTGGATTACCCCTTGTTAGGTTCGGGGCCTTCTCCCCGAAGATAAGTTATGAACGCCCGAAGTAGGGCTATCTCTTAGGTAGAGGGGTTTAGGTTAGTTGAGGCGGGTCAGTTATTTTGCCGCGGGGTCGGAAGAACCCGAGGGTAACATTAGGTAAGGTGGTTATTTATTGGTAGGAGCGGCTCGAGTATTTTGCCGCGTGTCTATAGGATCCGAGGGTACCACACGTCATGGATTGAAACAAGGGCAAGTGTCATTGCACATTAACATGTTTATTTTTTGGTTCATGCCCCATTACATTGGGCTTTAATATTAAGGACTTTAGTATTAAGGACCTGCGTTTTGAAAAATTTAGTGGTCAGGCCCTAAAATGGTGCGAAAGGACATATTTAACCCTGACATATGCCAAAATTTACGTCTGTATAACTACATGATCCGATAACAAGTTTCCAAACAATTATAACAGTTTTGCGCTGAAAAAAAAAACAGCTCCTTTCATTTGGATAGCAAACAGTCTTGTATTTAGTACTATATGGTGTATATTTAGTAACAAATGATGTCGCAGAAATAACACATCATTCAAAAACAATACCGCTTCCTGTAATAACACATTTCTTACACTCAAGCGGTCGAAAGAAAAAATCACGTTCCAAACCGACCAATCTCGACTTACTAACAATGATATGTTGTAACGGCTTCGACTTTTCATGGGTCTTCCTAATCAAAGAAAATTTCGAAGTTTATAAAGCACAAATGCTTCATACACAATTCGGAAATCTCGTTCAATA
>JAPQWV010004040.1:0-34424 GCA_027422505.1 Craterostigma plantagineum | reverse complement strand
AAACAAATAACCATAACTTTCTCTCTCTAACGAGTAGAGCCCCTTTTCCTCTTTCTTCTTCGAAGAAACGATGGAACATTATTTCCTCAATATTGAGGCTCGATTTTAAGTTTCAAGCAAGCAACCATTTTCATACACCAACTAGACAACCCCGATGAGTATCCATGGCTAGTGTGAACCTCTGTGCAAACCAAATCTACCCAAACCTGAAATCAACAATTCCAAACCTAAACCTGCTCGCCTTTCATACCCCTGAAGTTATATAGTTGTCCTTTTTTCATACCTTTTTGTTTTCTTCGTGTTTGCAGAGAGTTTTGTGAGCTGCGAGGGAGGGAGTGAGAGTGGAAGGTACCCTGTTGGCTTTTTAAGATGGAGGACATAAACGGACTGATGAAAAAGATAATCGCTTTCTGATGCTGAAAAGGTGGAGGACACTTGAGGAGAGGGATATCAGCACAGCCAAGCAAAATGTCAAAGAAGCCTGGTAGGAAGGTGTTCGGCGAAAGCGTGCAAGTTTTTGGGTCTTAAGAATACCCTCCAAACGATTTGGCCGATTAAGGAAAGTTTCCAGGTGGTGGAGCTGGGGACAAATCTCTTCCAGTTTATCTTTCAATCTTGAATGATAAAAGAATAATCTAGAAGGCCGTCAATGGACGTTCGACCAACAGTACCTCATTATCAAAGATTGGGGATGACAATACAAAGCTGAAAGGGGAGGATTTCCATCTGATTGAGCTATGGGTTCAAGTCTGGGGTGTCCCTCGACAGTGGCAATCGAGAGAAGCGGCCATGAAGATAGGCAATTTATTCCCTAGATGCATGGATGCGCTTATTACAGAAACCGGGCATACAAGGATGCCACATTAAGTTGAAAGTGATGCTAGATCTTAATAAGCCTCTTCCCCGAGTACCTATATCAACTACAAAAAGGACTCGCTCTGGATCACATTTAAGTATGAGCAGTGGCTATGACTTGTTATTATGTGGGAGGGTGGGGACACTCTGAAAAAACATGTGCTGAAAGAGCTAATGCAGCTACGCAATGTAATATAAACACGGGGCAGTTTGAGAGAATGGATTAAGGCGGAATGTTTCAAAGAAGAAGTCATGGCTGACAAATAAGCAGAACCTATCCCACAGAGTTGAAGAGAAGACAAAAGAGGGGGACATACAACTGGAGAAAATTGATCCGGAGATACAGACCAAAATCAAGACGGTTTACCTAACCCAGGGCATATGGAAGAGGAAGCATTGACAAAAGAAACAAGTGTGCCCAAAATGGATGTGGCCAAACTCAGTCATATTGAAGTTGATAACATAACTGACAAAGACCACTGTCCAATGAACGAGGATACTAAATTGGAGGAAGTCCACATCATCAACACTAAGATGATCATAAATGAGGGGATAAGAGAAGAGGACAACCTACGTGACTCCAACCAAACAAGAAGGCCTTGATGGACATGGACTCAAATATATCTCCAACACCATTTAGTAAACGGAATAAGATTGGAAAGAGAGGGACAGAATACATGGAGGGCATTGACTAGTTCTGACCAACCTCAAGGGACCCAAAAGTGTATGGCTGGAATGAAGAGAGAAACATGGAGTCAAAGGAGAACAGTTTTCCCGATCAAGAAGAGGAAAGTAGCATCAACCGCAAGAAGATGAAGGTGATTGATTTGAAAGATCAAGTTTTACAGGTGGGGGCTACCAGTGAAACACTGCCCCACCTACCCAAATGAGGCTCATTATGTGGAATTGTAGAGGTCTGGAGGACCCTCTACAATTCCACAGCTCAAGGAGTCTATGAGACTCCACCTCCCCTCACTTATTTTCTTGAGTGAGATTAAAAGGAAAAGAGCATTTGTCGAATGATATGCAAGCAACTAAAACTTCAAGATCAATGGCACCTTGTTGATCCTGTTGGCCTCAAAGGGGGGCTCTTGGTGGCATGGAGTCAAGAAGTTACTATTATTAATATATTATCTAATAATTTTTGTGTGGAGGTATGCTGCAAGTTTCATGATATAGAAGACCAGGTGTGGATCATATTCGTGCACAATAGCAACTTTGTCAAGAAAGAAGAGAAGAATTTCAGTTTGCTCCATGAAAAAAGAAACCATTGGGGCAATTTTGGTGCTTGGGAGGGGATTTCAATGAAATCAGGGCTCAATGTGAAAAGAAAGGTGGTCACGTCAGAGGGAAGCTAGTTTACAACATTTTATTCTTTCATAAACGAGATGGGAATGAGTGAGCTGAAATTTTCTGGGAGGGGTTTCACTTGGACTAACAATAGGGAAGGAGATGAATTTGTTGAAGAAAGACTTGATAGAGTCTTTGCTTCCCCCAGGTGGATGTTGCAATTTCCTGAATCGCATGTCACCATTCGAAAAGCACTCATCTGATCATAGTTTCGTTTGGTCAACCTCAAAAATCATCAAGAAAAGGCCCAAAAGAAGATTATCTTGACAGGAGATGGATTCTAGGCCTGCATTCAAGAAGTGGTGGAAAAAAGCATGGTCTACATGCATTATTGGAAATCCTCATTTTCAGCTGAATCAAAAGATAAAATCTGCAGAGTTGAGTTGCTGAAATGGTGTGGAACATTGAAGACTAACTCGGGATTGTTGATTGAGCAGATTAGTAAAAACTCCTGACCTTAGAGAAGGAGGCTTAAGAGACTGGAGCGAGTGGAAAACTTTAAAGGCTAATCTCCACAAAGCTTACAAGGAAGAGGAACTGTTTTGAAGCAAAAATCAAGAGTTCAATGGCTCAAAGAAGGAGACAAAAATACTAAATTTTTTCATGCTTCAACTCTTCAAAGAAGGAAGGCCAACAGCCTTTTGAATCTTAAAGGGAGGGCTGGAAATCCTTGCAATCATTTGAAGATATTGTTGCTGAAATTTGCGGGTACTACAGGAGCTCTTCACATCGTCGAATCCACCATGCTTGGAGGAGGCGCTCGAAGGGATACCTATGTCCATCTCTCACTCCATGAACCAACAGCTCACTGCTCCAGCTCCATTGAGGAAATCAGAAAGGCGCTTTTTTCTATGAACCCTACAAATCCCCGGGTCCGGATGGTATGACTCCTCTATTTTTCAGAAATTTTGGCTATTATTTATCCTGAATTATGTCACTCGGTCAACAATTTTTTGAGTCGTAGTAAGCTTCTTAAAAGCATGAATCTTACACTTGTCACGCTTATTCCTAAGATTAGGGACCCTGAGCATATCACTGACTTTAGGCCTATTAGTCTTTGCAATGTTACTTATAAGATTATATCAAAACTTCTTACTGAAAGACTCAAACCTTGCCTTAAACACGTCATACACCCCAGTCAATCTGCTTTCATTGAGGGGAGACATATCCTTGATAATGTCACTATGGCGCACGAATGTATTCATTATTTGAATTCTTTGAGGAAAGGACAAAGAGGGTTCATGCACTTAAACTTGATCTTGCGAAAGCCTATGATAGAGTCGAGTGGCCATTTCTTATCCGAATTATGCAGAAAATGGGATTTGATTCAAAGTTCGTTGAATGGGTTAGGGTCTGCATTAGTTCGACATCCTTTTCCTTCAATATTAATGGTACAAGTAGTGGTTATATCATTCCCTCTAGAGGTATCAGACAAGGAGACCCACTTTCCCCTTTTTGTTCTCATCTTATCTGAAGGATTGTCCAACTCATTACTCAAGCGTTGGCTGATGGGAGATATAAGGGGCTGAAATTATGCAGGAATGGTCCTACAGTCTCTCACTCTCTTTTTGCAGACGATTCACTTTTGTTCGGAGAAGCAAGCATGGAACAAGCGCAACTCATCAGAAGCATTCTGAATTTATTTAGTCTTGCGTCGGGACAGAAAGTGAACATGGAGAAATCTTCAATTTTTTTCAGCAAGAACACAAAACCTGAAATGAAGGAAGCAATTGTGAGAATCTTGGATGGAATTAAAGAGGAGCAGAAAGCTAGATACTTGGGGCTTTCCCCTCTTCATTGGAGATCCAAAAAGAAACCTTTCAGTTTGTTTCTAATGCTGTCAGGAATAAAATTTCCAACTGGAAATCACAATTTCTGAGCAGCGCCGGGAAGGAAGTCCTCATTAAAGCTGTGATTAACTCTCTTCCTGTCTATGTTATGTCTTGCTTTAAACTTCCGTTACAGATTTGCAAGGAGTTAACTAAGCTAGCTGCTGACTTTGGTGGGGAAGCAACAAAATGGAGGAGAAAAGCTTCATTGGAAGGCCTGGAATTCCCTGTCGAAAGACAAAGAACTGGGTGGCCTTGGATTTCATGAGATTCAAAATTTTAATGATGCATTGCTTGCCAAACAATTATGGAGGATACTTACAAATCCAAACCTGCCGGTAGCCAAGCTTTTGAAGGCAAAATATTTTTTCAAGACTGATGTTTTCAAAGTTAAAGCTCCTGCCTCAGCTTCATGGCTTTGGAGATGTTGGCTACAAGCGAGAAAAGTTTTGATCAAAGGGCTGTTTACAAAACTGAGGATGGCTCAGCTTTCAATTTGCTTGATGATGTGACTCCTAACCAAAGAATTGGGCGTAAACTCTCCTGGTCCGCTGATAAGCAAGGTATATTTTCTGTGCACTCTGCTCATAAAATGCTATCGAATTGTGATCTCTGTAAGGACAAACCTGAAAGCAGTGATCGAGGGGAAAATATGAAAAAGTTGTGGTTGTTTGTTTGGAAACTGAGGATCAAGAACAAACTGAAGCACTTTCTCTGGAGATGTCTCCATGATGTCCTTCCACAAAATTAAATCTGAAAAAAAGGGGGGTGCAGTTGGATACGATTTGCTCCTCTTGTGGGGAATTTGAAGAATCCATGGAACATATCTTTTTCAAATGTCCGCGGGCATACAATATTTGGAAGCTTGCACCGGTGACCTGGAACTTCATGAGGGATGGGATTGGGTGCTTTAAAGATTGGTGGGGATTTGTGTGTTCTGGACCCAAACAAGAAATCTTCCAACATAGAGTTCAATTGACAGTCTATTTACTTTGGATGTTATGGAAGACCCGTATCTATGGCTCTTCAAGGGCGAGTGGCAGGATGATAAAACTGTAGTTGAGATGGCAGGTTTTGAGTGGCGGAATTCTTGGAGTTTTGCTGATTTTCTGGTGGGTTTTGTTTTTTCTTTTCTTTCTTTGTGGCTGCTGTAAGGATGTGAATGCCAATGCAGGGACCATCTTCGACTTTTCTTCCTTTTGGCATGCTGTTGTTTGTTTTTCTGATTTGTGTTTTAGCTCCATGTGAGCATTTACCTATCTGCAAAGTCTGTAAGCAGAGGGGTCTGTTTGGCTTTTTAGCCATGTACAATTTTTGAGGGAAATGCAAAAGCAATCGTTTCAGTAACAAAAAAAAGGGCTTGAAAATGACCTTTTTGCCCTTATGATATTTAAATTAATTTAAAAAGAAAAAACTAACTATATAATTCGGTACGAGATACTGAAAACTACATACACAAATAAATTCGAACTATCGATTGATACGGAAAAAAAAAAATCAATTAGATGATCGATCGATATTTTCGGTCCTGCAGCGCGCGGGCCGAAACGAAATTTCGGCCTGTGTGCTGGCCGATCGACATTTTCGGCCCGCACAGGCCCGGCCGAAATTATACTTCGGCCCGCACGGGCACACTGTTCTCGGCAAAATGGTCTTTTTTCAGCCCTTTAGGGGGCGGTGACTAGGAAAAAGGGCGGTGAATAGTAATTTAGTAAACTTACTACGCTGTTGTTTTTTTTTTCTTTTCTGGGTAGAGAATTTGAAGCTTCAAATGACAAAAAAAAAACGCATGGATATTTAGGAGGGTCTAATTCATTATCTTTAAAACCATAAGCAAGTGAAAACCTTGTACGCTCCAAATCCGACAAACTTCAAGAAACCACTCACTAAGAAAAAAGTGCAGCGCCCGCCCACAGATTTAAGGTTTCTTGATGCTACTGCATAATTAAATAATCCATAAATTAAACTGAGATCCATCCCATCCACCCCTCTCATTGATTGCAGTACACAAGGAGAAAATCTTGAAGCGTTTTGTTCAGTCAATTTCTTGAAAGGTTAATGGCACCAACAGCAGCTATGATCATGTTAGGACACCACCACAAGCGGCGGCGCCGCCTGCGTCTAATCCGACATCTTTACGGCCATTCCGGCGAGCAGCAGTAAAAAAGGTTCGCTTTCTAAACTGGTCAGACTTTACAGCACTGTGTTCCTCGGAGAATCGAAGCCGAAGCAAGAGGCGAAGCGCCGGCAAACGACGACGTCTTGTCGTGACTTGAGCGTCTTAGGAGGATCAAGCAAGAATCGTGATATGGTGGATAGCACAAAGGCTGGCCTTGTTTAGGAGCTCGTATGCTGAAGAACTTGTCTATTTTCTTTGTTCAATACTGTGTTACAACCGTCGATTTGGTTTTGTTGTCCATTTCATGTAACAAAAGTTTAGGTTTCGGTGTTTTGTGGGTCTTGTAAAAGATTCATGTTAAATTATCTTTGGGTGGTGGAAATTTGTCGGTAAACAACGCTTATCTAGTAACAAATATCAAATTTGAGCAAAACGGTGTCGTGGTGTAGTGGTTATCACGTCAGTCTAACACACTGAAGGTCTCCGGTTCGAGTCCGGGCGACGCCAATTTATATATATATAATTTTTTTTTGTTTCGCGGAATTATGGGCCCCGCGATTAAGGCGCCACGTCATTCATAGGATAAAAATAACAGAATGCATCACTTACTCATTCCTATTGGTCCCCCGCTGCCACGTCATTTCTTCATCCCAAATAAAGTTCTAGAGTTCTCTGGTATTTCTTATTTCTCCTCTGTTCATCGAATCGTCAAACACGGTGAAAGGAAATCGAGGATTCTTTAACCCACCCAGGAAACCAGAGAAATGCTTTGTTCGTTTCAAGATGGCTTTGAGGTCGCGATCTCTAAACTGCGCTGGATGCTTTTGTTTCCTGTTAATTGCGATTCAGGTTTCAATATCAACAGCTTTTGCCGTCGCGGAAGATTCTAATCCTCCCTACCCGAAAGCAATTAAGGTAAATTATCTTTGTTTATCCTCTCCACAAGGCGCTATCTTGTTGTTATTCTTATTTTGTAGCTGAGATTTTGACTGAATTTCGGGATAGGATCTAAGAGAGGCAATCGTGAAGGGGTTAGGTTTCAAGACGACGATTTCAGGATAACAGGGTTTGATTTGAGGGATGCCCTCGTTGGGAGATCGGTAGCTTATGAGTTTGATGTGGAGATTGGAAATAAAGTTTTGCCTCTGAAGCTCCTGGAGGATGTCAACCGTTGGGAATACGTGGACTTGCCCATCTTCAGAACCGAAGGGCGCGGCGATGAATATGGTTTGGTCGATAAGAAGGGTTTCGACGATCAAATGCCCGTTCTAGCCCCATTTCAGCTGGCCGGTCCAATGGAGATTTGGATTCAAGATGCTGATGGGATGAGAATCTCATTACCTGTGAGTTCCTTGTTATAGTTTTTGTTGACAAGTTTATCAGTTGCTCATGGTGATCACTGTAGCCTTATCGTGCTGCATTCGCATTTATCACTTGATATCTCTTATGGGTTTATCACCATACCCTTCTTTTCTGTCTAAAATTAGTTCGAACCGGGATTCTAATTGATTTCTTAATGTCCAAATGCAGCATGACGTGGACGCTGGTGTACTGAAGAAGGTAATCCTAGCCGACGGCGCAGTTGTCACAGTAAAGGGTGCAAGATCGGTCAGCTTACGCCACCCAATTGAGCTTCCACTTCCCCTAAATCGAACCAACGCTAACTTTGCTCGGGTCCTTCTAACACTAGCAGAACGCCTCAGGCAAGCTGCTCGATCAAAGGACGGTCCTATCCTCTCCCTTCGAATCGTGGGACCCACTTCCTCACTTCTCCTTCCTCGTCATCGCCTTCCTCAGGCAACAAGCTAAAGCTCAAGCGCCTAGCGCCCGGCCTAGTCGAGCTATCCTCTGCTTCGAAGAAGAGGGCACTGACCACTACTACATCAGCCATCGAACTCCAAGGAGAAGCCACTGCCCTTTTAGCCCCAGACCATTTCACCACTATGTGGCCATCGCATCGATAGACGGTTCGAATCGAACCCTTATTGGGTTCGAGAGCTTGCTGTACAATGTGTTGGGCTCGAAGGCCAGCAAAAAGGGTTCGTTCAAGCTTTTGAAGGCAGATGTCTCTGCTCAGACCTTTGTGAAGATAGGGTTTGGATTGAGAAGAAGATCAAAGAGGGAGATGTCCTTTCAAGGGAGGCGATTTTCCCGAGTGGAGAACGAAGCCTCAGGTCGTAAGGATGCACTTTGAGGTTTTGGCTAAGGTCGACGGGGATAAGGTTGTGCCCGAAAGGGTGGTCCAAGTCGAGCCTGCGATTGGCGAGGACACTGTGGCTCACAATGTGCTTACGGGGAATGTGACCATGTCTAAGGTTCCTATAGTTCATCAGCTCAGGGTCAGTTTGACTTGTGAAGTGAGGTTGTGTAATAATATATATTGTATTTTGGTCAGAATGAGAGAATATTTGTAAAGCTAGTTTTCATCCTTCTTTTTCGTTCATTTTTTCTTTCTTAATATGTGATTTTTTTTTTTGTGGTTGATCTTGGTGCGAACTGAGAACTTTGTATATGATAAAGTTTTAATAGCCTATATTTATTTGCCATATGTATTGCTGAACTTATCATCTTTTTCTTTACGCGTTGCATCATTTGTTCTATTATTTCATATGGATTAAGTTATAGGCATTTAAAGGAATGAAGCCCAATACTTATTTCCGTAGCATTTCTTAAGCCCAATAAAATAACATTTCAAAAGTTTTCCTCCGAAAGGAAATATTCATTTGAAATGGCCTATAGTAAAGTTGCACTGGAAATTTTGATGATTACCAGCAAAGCTATTTAAATTATTGATATTTTTCCTTTTTCAGATCAATTTCTTATTATTAAGCCTACAGTTATGACTTATGACTATAATTAAGCCTACAGTTATGACTATAATAAATAGATATTATTTACATAGTCTAACACTTTCATCTCGTGTTTCACGGGTAAATATGATAATATTGAGTAAAAAAGAAACAGCTCGTTTTGGTAGACCGATATTAGGTTTTATTTAAGATGATAGTTTACGCGTTACCTACCAACACGAGATCATCGTGGTTTCTTTTCTTACGACTGAGAACAAACTATCATTCACATGTCTTTGTTTTATCTCTTGCTTTTCGGCATTGAACACGGAAATATTATTATTAACAAGTCGTATAGTTAAGTTAGCAAACAGCAAGTATATATTGCGATTTGCGACACCATAGAATATTATTTGCCATGAGATTAGATCTTGTTCGTTTCGTAGCAAATATTACTTATATGCCCTTTGAGTATGTTGCATTTTGAAGCCATGATAGACAACTCTCATACCAGTACTTCACATCGTCGACGAAAAATATAGTGTGAAACTAAAGATTAGATATTTTCAATATTTCAACTCAATGAAATAAAAAGATGATAATGCCTCATCTTTTTCGATGACTAAGTCCTAATTATATGATATTTATTCAGAACTTGCAACTGTTGTTTCGAAGGGTGGTTTGCATCTCTTTGGTATTCTAGTCAAAATAAGGGAACCTTTTTTCAATTAAAGTTACATAATATCATGAGTTGGGTAATTTAAAATACCTATCATTATTCATTAATTCGTTCGAAAGAATTGACGTAAACTTGTTTATTATATTGACTTTCGCACTAAAATCTAACTTTCGGGGCTCTTTTTTTCAAGTCTATATATGAAAAAAAATAAAGTTATGTGGAATTTCATTGAAAGCTTAGTTCAATTTAGGGACAAGAAAGAAAACTGCTTCCATTACCTTAGCAGGCAGACAATATATGACGTTATGAATGAAAGAAAGATTGATAGTATGAGAATATATATCGACAAACGTTAACTTTGTCTATATGTTTAATAAATATTCTTCTCCATTGTAGAATGCCTTCGGTTGCATGCAAATCCGCGATTCGCAAAGCATGTCACGACATGATCATCAAAGATTTGATTAGGTACGAATTAGGTTCTTACCAAACCCTATTCGAACTAACTCAAGTTAAAGTAATAGGTGTATGTGTGCGTGTGTATGTGTATATAAATCCTTCTTCAATTTCAAAATCTGGTAACTATCGACAACGAAGGTCAAAATTAAAAAGATGGTTCATACGCATATTACATATATTCGTTAAATGTTCACAGCAGCATAACATTGACTTGCGAGTATTTTCTACACGGCTTTGCACGGAAAAAATTCTAACCTAAAAGTCAAAGGACGGGGGTTATCAACCCCCACTGACTAATATAAAGGTTTTAATTAATTTATAAATTGGTGTCTTAAATGTGATAGCATGTAATAGCACATATATCCTTTGAATTGACTTCTCTTGTATTGGTATTGTGGTATGTTTTTCCTCATCGTTGAGTCCTACGTTGTATTAGTGGGAATTTCATTGTATTTTATGTTGACTAACCGTATTTGTGGGCTAACTGCTAACTCTTGAAAGTTTAGTTCGTTGACCACTGTTATCAAAGTCAAAGAACTTCATAGGATGGGTTTTACACGTTCGTCTGTATGAACGTAGACACACGTTGAGTGCTGTGAGGAATATTAGTTTGCAATAAAACATGAAATAATTTCTTTTGAGAAAAAAACAAAAAGAAAAACTTGTTGATGCATATCTAAAATGCATCATATATCTATTTATAAGAAGTGTGCACAATAACTGCAAACCACTTACCTACTAACTGAAAAATAAAAACAAATGATATTAAATGATATAACACGTAGCCTAGCTTATGCTCACAGCACAAGGGATGGTGATCAATATCTATATTTATATACGCCAATAAATAAGGCCAACTGTTACTAAAGTGCCCATATCGAATAGTGTTAATCAAAATATCACATAAGGTACCTGAAAAATAAAATGCAAAGCAAACAAAATAGATCAACTATGCGTAGGTTAAGTGAGATGTTTAATTTTTTTAAAATATCCAAGCTTAATTCGTGTTTAGGAAAGACTACAGGGGTCGTTTTGTCATTTAGTGAAATGAGAATTTCTCGGATGTACTCCACTAGGAAAGGAAAAAAATTAATAAATGAAAAGGAATATGCATGTGATGTGATTTTGCCTATTGGCAGTATATATAGACAAAGAAATAGAACCCAGCTAGCATTCTGCACCTTGTTGTCGAACTCCGAAGCCATTCATTCATTCATTCATTCATTAATTCATTCTTAAACACGCCCATTCAAGAAGAATTAACAACTTCATAAACCAGCAAAAGACCCATAAATAATTCATCATCTTTAAGCTCACGCGAAAATGGTGGTGGTGATTGATCAGTATATTCTTGGAGGATTTATCGCTTCTCTTCTTGGGTTTGTTCTGCTTTACAGGCTCCGAGGAAACGTCGTCAAGAGAACGAAGGGATCGTCGTCTTCTTCT
Source organism: Craterostigma plantagineum (assembly GCA_027422505.1). Taxonomy (NCBI): domain Eukaryota; kingdom Viridiplantae; phylum Streptophyta; class Magnoliopsida; order Lamiales; family Linderniaceae; genus Craterostigma; species Craterostigma plantagineum. Next base: position 22,898 of record JAPQWV010004040.1, on the reverse strand, counting down.
CCGGCGCCGTCCAAGAATTTCAGTAGAGACGAATGCGTTGCTACCAGGACCACCGTGGACGGCGGCGATGGGAGGAGTTACGGAGGAGATTCTGACGTCATCATCGTCGGTGCTGGCGTCGCTGTGCTGCTCTTGCTTACACTCTTGCAAGGTGAATGATTAATTATAAATTGCTTTTATTATCAGTTAGTGTTTCCGGGGTTTTCTTTTCATATCAATTTTGTATGACTTATTTTTGGGTCTTTACAAAGTACTATTTGGATAAAAACTTATAATTTAGTACCCTGTCAGGATTTTTTTATATGTAGGTACCTAACAGAATAAATTTTTAACACATAAGTACCCGATCCCCGAAAGTACACCATACAACACATTTGGGTACCCTATATCAACGCATCTGGGTACCCTATATAACATAAAATGGTACGAAGTATGCTATATTTAGGTACGCCCTATGTAACACACAGGTATGCCGTAGGTACGACGTATGCTATATTTAGGTATCCTATATCAACTTGTTATGGTACGCAATACACAAACAGGAAGGTACGACATGATTAAAGAAACTGGTAAAAATAAAATCGGGTACCTATCTATAAAATTTTCTGACATGGGTACCTATGTGTAAAAATTTATCGAATTAGGTATTTCTATAGATTCACCCTTATTTCCCATATTTTTAAGTATTTCTTTCTTCAAACTCTGTTCGCTTTGATGCTTTTGGATCTTGATGGAAAACTCTGTTTTTCATTTAAAAAATCATGAGGTGCATGATAATCACTATATTAACAGAATGATAGATATTTAGTACTGGAATATGTGAACAACGGTGGGGCCTACATCTGTCTGTAGGGAAAGCCATGGTTTAAATGATGTGTGTAAGAAAAGTAGTTGGTATGGAATGGTAGTACAACCCAGGTTTACACGTCACTCGATTTTCTCCATTAAAAAATCATCACCCAGTAATATTACATGGGTATCCATCTAGCTTGTTCTTTCCTTCATCACTCATTCGTCATCTGAAAGCGATAGTTTGAAATCTTTTTACTCAATAATCGTTTTCCTTTTTGCAAGTGTTCGAACAGCCTGGAAAAGTGAAGATTTCAACGTCCTGAAACTTATTGATCTTAACCTCTTCCGTGCAGCTAACTTATTAGTCTATACTCATAGCCTAACCAACTGATTGCATTGATTATGAGAAGTTAAATTTACGTATAAAATTGCTTTTGTTCATCAAAAATTTCAGTTGCATGTTCAATCAAACGAATAAAAATTGATGTAGGACGGAAGACGTGTCCTGTGATCGAAAGGGACTTGACCGAGCCAGACCGCATAGTCGGGGAACTATTACAGCCCGGCGGTTACCTTAAACTAATCGAGTTAGGCCTCCAAGGTTAGGTAGTTAGTTAGTTAGAGTCACCAACTAACTTGAGTTTAAGTCCCCGATTAAAGGTTAGTTAGTTGACGATAAAAATTTTCGGTACGGCAGATTGTTTGAGGGGCATCGACGCCCAGCAAGTCTTCGGTTATGCTCTTTACAAGGACGGGAAGATACTAAGTTGTCTTATCCCCTCGAGGGTTACGACTCTGACGTGTCGGGAAGAAGCTTCCACAACGGACGGTTTATTCAGAGAATGAGAGAAAAGGCTTCGACCCTTTCGAGGTACGAGGCTTTAAATGCGATTTTTATTGACTGCGAGTTATGTCTCTAAAGTTCGCGGTTTGCAGCGTAAGGCTCGAGCAAGGAACCGTGACGTCGTTGCTCGAAGAGAAGGGAGCCATCAAAGGCGTTCGATACAAGACGAAGGACGGCGAGGAACTAACGGCTTACGCTCCTCTCACCGTCGTTTGCGATGGATGCTTCTCTAACTTGAGGCGATCGCTCTGCACTCCCGAGGTCAAAAACATAACGCGCTTTTTGTTTTTTTGAAAAAATAAGTCGCACCCGTTTCGCACAATATATTGAAACCTGTCGGGGTATCAAAGTCCTGCTACTCCATCTATCATCAATTTGCTTTAGAGTGGAACCCCACGTGACTTGCTGAAAAGTTGTGCGTTTGAAATTGATTCGTTCGTTACAAAATCGTTTCTTTTTTTTGTTATGATAGGTGGAAAATCCATCCCATTTCGTCGTTTAGTCCTTGAAAACTGCGACCTCCCTTACAAAAAATCACGGGCACGTCGTCCTCGCAGACCCTTCGCCGATTCTATTCTATCCGATAAGCAGCACCGAAATACGGTGCTTGGTCGACGTCCGGGACAGAGGGTTCCCTCGATCGCAAACGGCGACATGGCGCATTACCTCAAAACCATCGTAGCTCCGCAGGTTGTAATAACAATTCCTTACTTTATTCGCAACGTTTTCTTCTCGCCGACGGTACGACTTTTTTCTCCAATTTATTTTCAGATTCCTCCTCAGCTGTACGACCCGTTCGTCGCGGCGGTGGAAAAGGGAAACATAAGGACGATGCCGAACAGGAGCATGCCGGCCAATCCCCAGCCGACACCTGGCGCTCTCCTAATGGGCGACGCATTCAACATGCGCCATCCGCTGACGGGCGGAGGAATGACCGTCGCCTTATCGGACATCGTCATATTGCGCGACCTTCTTCGGCCTATCCAAGACTTGAATTCCGCCGCCGCTCTCAGCAACTATCTCGAGTCGTTCTATACTCTCAGAAAGGTACAATATATTACATATATATATATATATATATATGTATGTATGTATGGTTTCAAAATCCAATGATTAATTATTTATTTCTATTTTTTTTAGCCCGTGGCGTCGACGATAAACACTTTGGCGGGAGCGCTTTACAAGGTGTTCTGCGCTTCGCCCGACCGGCGAGGAAGGAGATGAGGCAAGCTTGCTTCGATTATCTTAGCCTCGGCGGGATTTGTTCTCAAGGCCCGTGAGCTTGCTCTCGGGACTTAATCCGAGGCCTTTGAGCCTTTTCTTCATTTCTTCGGCGTGGCTGTTTACGGAGTCGGTCGACTGATATTCCCTTTTCCTTTGCCCAGTAACATATGGTGGGCGCTAGGTTGCTTTCGGTTAGTCAGTCTCGCAATTATTATTATTATTATTATTATTATTATTATTATTATTATTATTATTGTTATTAGTGGAGTTCTATGGTGTTTTTTCGTCGTAATTCTGATTTTGTGCGCGATTTTTAATACAGGGCGCGGCCGGGATTATATTTCCGATAATAAAAGCAGAGGGAGTGAGGCAAATGTTCTTTCCGGCGACTGTTCCGGCCTACTACAGAGCTCCTCTCTTAACTAAATGTTAATTAATTTTAATGTGTTGTATCTTCTTTTTTTTCATAGATATAAAGCGAATTGCATATGCAATGTTGTAAAAAACTCGCTAGGCGCTGATAGGGCGCCCGAGGGGACAACGGAAAATGAGTTTCATATTACAAAATGTATGGTATCACCCCTGTTTTGTAATAAGTCAGTTCCAGTCCTTATGCGTTGGAATAATTCATAGATAATTCTCTCACAGTATTTATTGATTACTAGTAGCACAACAGCCAAGCTATTTCTGCTTCCATTAGATTATCAATTACATAAAGATATAACTAACTGATATGTTTTCTATTTCTTCTCAAGAACCGAGTGAAAGGGCTCGAAAGGTTTGCAGCGCCTTGACGAGCCCTCGTATGGACCCAACGGCGGCAAGGATCGATATGAGCAAGCAGACGCCGCTGAGTATCTGCACCCAAATCCAAGTGAAGGAAAACCTTCGAATCTTCGACCTCGAAACGTACATTTCGATCGGGAAATAAACCGTCAATGGCCAGAAACAAGCCGCTCCCAATAGCCCCACAAAGTCGTTGAAGAAGGGGAACAGCATGGCCAGCACAGTAGCCAGCGCCACGTAACCGCTCCTCCACACGAGCCTGAAAAGGTTGAGCTTGATCAACCCTCCGCACGCTCGCCACTCGCCGTTTATTACCGTGCTTTCTGGGTATTTCTTCTTCATCGAGCCCTCCACGAACCCGAATATCGGCTGGCAAAATACCTTACAACAAAAAAAATGATATATATATATATATAATTTTTCGTGATGAATCGTTGGATCCCGAATTGAGTGAGTGTTTGGTTCATACGTTAGGATTTTAAATGTCATTTTACTAAGAGCATGTTTTCATTTATCACAATTCTAAACGCATTCAACGTGTGTTTAGATAAACACACCTCCTCAGTGTGTCTATATATACCTGGTAAGCACCGATGAGATGAACCACGATGCACATGTTAGCCAAGGCGACGAGCCAATAGGCTCGTAGAATCCGAACCCTGTAAGAAAATTCCCGGGCGCGTCGTTGCCAAACGCGGCGTACCCCAAACCGCCGCACAACATGTAAAAAAACCGTAGAGACCGAAATCCCGACTGAGGTGGCCGTTTTCATCACTTTGATCTCGGAAGCTCCAGCTTTTATCGTATCCTTGTCGAGGTAAGTAGGCGTATGAAAAGTTAAAATATATATATAGATATGTACACACGCGTAAAAGGTGTCGATCAATATTACAACACCTCTTACGCTGATATAGCACGTTGATGTGACACCAATCAACGCCACATAAATGATAAAAGAGTCTACGGAAGTTGCTCACATAAGTTGAACATCATAATATTTTTATATATTTATGCATATATAATACTAAGCCGAAAAATGGAAGAAACGCATACATATAGAGACGGAGACAGACCTGTATCTCTATGAGGACGGTAGAGAATGCATAAGCAAATGCGATGTTTCCGAGGGCAGAATAGGTATTCCACATCTTGTCCATGGCCGACATGTTCTTGCCGATGGGTATCCCAGTGAGGCTTGTCTCGACATGCTTACCTTCTGAAGAAATATACATAGAACGCATCATCGTAGTAAGCGATCGACGACGGAGATTAATCAAGGACGAAAAAAAAAAGAAAGAAGCAAAAGTGGCTAAGCTAATTTTACCTGCGATCTTGGCTATGGAGAGGCCAAGGCCAATGGAAGAGTAAGCAAACGACATGACGGCGGCGATTATGGAAAGAATAGAGAGCTTGTGGAAATTTGGTATCTGACTTAGGATCAGTTGTATGACCCCAAAGCTCATGATGTAAGGGTTGTTCGACACGTGGCAGCCTTCTTTGTGTTCTTGCTTGTGGAAACAGTACGATCTTTTATGGCCCTAAATTCATTATTACATGTAAGTTCATGAGAGAAAAACAGTGTGATTCTTGAAATCTTGATTGATATAAAACTTACACCATGCTAATGGAGGTAGTGATTGAGTATCCAATAGTTATGCCGATGAGAGTGCAGTACTGAGCGAGTCCGCATAACTGAACTTTAGCTCCTCCTAATGATGATGATGATGATGAGAGAAAAAATAGATAAAGTAAATGAAAAAATAATTGTGGGAAATGCTAAGAAAGACTATTACCGAGGTGGGATTTGACGACATCAAGTGTAGTTCCTCTTGCCGTCGGCGGATCTGTAGCAGTCGGCTAATAAGATGGAAGTAAACCAAGTGATGACTGAAAACGCCGCAAGGGCAATGGGCCCGGCGACCCATCCAGTTGGGCCAAGGCCCAAGCAAGTGATAAGACACCCGATCCAATTACGGCGGTTATTATGTGAGCACTTGCCGTCAACACGTGCCTGTAATATACAGAAGTGTAATAAGCGGAAATAAATGAAAAAATAAAATAAAAAATGAATTAATGCAGTACGTATGTACAGATTACCAGTCCGTTTAACACGGCCATCATCGTCAAACTTGACAAATCACTCACTTCGAAGCTTGTTCCGGCATCATTTTTCCTAGATTTATTTATTTTTATGTAATCCACGAAATAAACAACACGATATGTGTGGAAATAAAAATAAACAATGATGATCAAGAAAAAATGACGGGGGCTTATGTTACGTGGTTCACTAGTAGAACAGCACAGCAGAAGAAAGTGTTCGGTTATTCTTCGTGAAAGCCTTGTTAAAGGATGGGATAACTGTGGTCTTTTCATATTTCTGAAATAACTTTAGGAAAGTAAAATATTTGATTATTTATTATCTAGAGATTTTGGATTGTATGATATAGTGTTACAGTTGCACCCTAGAAGTACAATGAAAAGATGGGATACAAAAAGAACCGACCAGATTTCGTATTAATTAGGAGGAATGCCTTTTGATTGGTGTCATTTACTATGCATTTATCCCATTTTATAGTGAAAATCTCCAAAACATAAACGGATCCTTTTGTAGCAAATTGAAAAGTGAAAAAGAAAAAAAAAGCAAGACTTTTGTTAAGATCTACACAATTACATACTTTCGACAATGGCATCCTGTAATAACTGAAGCCAGATCATTGATACATAAATATATACACACATATAAGTACAATATCCCAGTCAAATTATTATAGGAAAACTCCGATTTGAAATGTAGGGGTTGTCAACGTGTTCAAACTTGAAAGTAATCTTTTTAAAAATTGATTTCCATGTAATCGAAAACAAAATCATCGAAGTCGTCAATACTAATTATTACATTCTATAACCGTTACGCCGTTGACATCTTGGTTGTATTCGCCATCCTAACTAAACTTAAGCCACTTCGATTGATGAGATATAATTAATGTTACGCGTGATGCTAATGCTCTCTCTCCAATGCTAGTCACACGTTTGTAATAGGGTATGGTGTAGTAATTATTGAATTAACTATTTAGGTAATTAAAAAACAACCTCAAGTCCTAGGGTAAATATTATATTAATTACCACTAATAATTTCAATGCTATCCAATAAAAATGCGATTTAATTCGAAAGTCGACTTAGTATTAGTGTATGTCTCTTTCGTATTTCAGTCCCTACCCATTAGAATAGTAAGCGTGACCAAGTTGTTTTTTTTTTTTTATCTGGCAAGCATGAGTGCTCTTTGAAAAACCTAACGATTCACATAAAGGACACTATTTTATTACATTACTTCATTATTGGTAGGGTGTTATGCCTAAAATAATAGCTATTTAACATTCCGGTAATTTCTTCATGATAGTTTTCAATCTATCACCTTAATCATTTGGTTGAAGAGTGTCCTAAGATTGTCAATTATCATTACAATGGTTCAACTCTCATTTTTGTCTTTGATGAGGCATGGCATGGCAAAGATTAATCATGGCATCGCATGCGTTTTAAAGTGTGCTATTTCATGTCAACTCTTCTAGATAGATAGCAAACGCTTTTATAAAAAGAAACATCATATTAAATGGGAGCAATTAATACCTACGAAAAGAATAAATAATGCAAGGAATCATATTCAATTGTGTTTGTGTATATATGAAGTATGTGCAATCGACGATCGGTCACAAATATGAAAAATTATAAATCATAAATTCCTACCGCCGCATGATAATCTACATAGGTCGTCGAAAGAATCTTCCTTTTGTATCCCTATAATTAACACATTATCGTAAGTTTGACCGTCACTCTAAAAGACAGATTTGCCCCTCTTCTGGTTCTATAAATTGATTCGTTTTCGTAGTTTCAAGAGCCAACAGCTTTATAAGAGGAAAGACATTCATAGTATATCATTACAAATAAAACTATGGCCAAGGTTACCATGATGATAATAACCCTAATTGTCTTGTTCCTTACGATAATATCTAACGTCATTGCACGCCCTAACCCTATATTTCATGGCGTCCATCCATTGAGAGGTGATTACTATCGCCAGGTTCGTAAGTAAAAAAAAAAGCTAGTTTTAAATATTCTATCTATATAAGTATTGTGTATGTGTGTAATTATTTCATTGAATGCTCGAAACTATTATCGGTTGTGAATTTAGGGCATGGTGAAGAATGTAGGCGGTGTAAGAAATGAGCCATGCGATGGATTAACTGAAGACGATGATGAGTGCATGATGAGAAGAACGTTGGAGGCTCATATTGACTATATCTACACACAGAATCACAAGAAGCCTTGAAACAAAAACTACACATTTTACATAAATATTTGATCCTATATATCTATATAATGTGTGTGTGTGTGTGTGTGCTTCCGTGATTGCGGTTCTAATATTATGTAATGTTGACAATAATATTCTAACAAAGTGTAAGGATGAAACTCTGTTGTATGGTGTATATTATGAAGTAGTACTATATATGATGGAACTCTTTTATTTTGGTTAATATGGAATAGAAGCATTCTGGAGTACGATTGTTGGATATTAATAGGAAAAAAAAATATAAAAAGAATGATAAATTAAAAAGGAAATAGCATAAGTGGCAATTAATATCCATGCCATGCTACTATTCTACAGTCAATGTTATTAACGTTAGTCAAATCTTCGTTTAATTTTCCAATTAATGGTTTGTCCTAATTCACGAATACATTTAATGGACTGTTTGTGGTAGAAAAATAATGCAGCCTGCATTGAAAACATTACTTTAATATCCATAGACGAACATAGGGAAAGTGGTCTGTGCTAGCAAAATGTACATTTTGGGTTTTAAATTACATAAAAGGCCAATATTTCCAAAATAATCCATACATATCTCCCATTATCGTTGTTTACAAGTTATCTCAATAAAGAAGAAAAACCCCATATTGGCTTCAACCTTTACTAAAAAGACATAATTTATTGATGAAGTTGACATTATTATGTGTTGTTTAAAGGGTCTTTGCACGTAAGTACCTATTTGGATAAAAACTTGTAATTTACTACCTGTCGGGATTTTTTTATATGAAGGTACCTAACAGAATAAATTTTCGCACATAGGTACCCGATCACCTAGAGTACACTATACAACACATTTGGGTACCATATATCAATACATTTGGGTACGCTATCTGTAAAATTTTCTGATATGGATATCTATGTGTAAAATTTTATCCTGGGTATTTTTCTATAGATTTAACTTGTTTAAATACAACGTACAATAATTTATATCGACCTTTTGTGAATATGTTAGTATCGTTTTAGGATTCTATTACCTATATAGGCGAGTCTGACATATGACATCAATTTCCTTGTTGATGAAGTCATCACCAAAACGCGTGTTCATTTATATTTACCAAAAAGCCCACCTATAAAAAAAAACGAAAAAAAAGACAAAAAACAAAGAGTAGTTCGCCTCCTTCCACGCCTTTATATATATAGAGGGAGAAGGTAGCTATCACTAAGGAACACAAACCCAGAGAAATCATCGATCTCCTTGTTAAAGAAGGAAGCAAAGCAAATCGTTGAATCATGAGCTACTACAATCAGCAGCAACCTCCCGTCGGCGTGCCGCCGCCCCAAGGTAAGATCACTATCCGTCAAATCTGCCTTTTTTTTTTCTCCGATTGCTCCATTTTTTTTTGTTTATGAAAATTGCGTGGCGACTTCGATGTTTCGTAGGTTATCCGCCGGAGGGTTACCCCAAGGACGCTTACCCGCCGCAGGGGTACCCACCCCAGGGATACCCTCCTCAAGGCTACCCGCCGCAGTACGCGCCGTACGGTCAGCCGCCGCCGCAGCAGCAGAACAACAGCGGCGGTTTCATGGAAGGATGGTAATTTTTTCCGATTTTGCTATTTCATCTGTTGATTTTGATTGGTGGGATTTAGATCTGAGGTGGGGGTGGGTGGGTGTGCTTTTTTCTGTGTCTGGGAAGGTGGGGCCACCATAAGCGGTTTTTAAGAGCGAGCATAAGAAACATGGTGTTTGGTGGGCCCCACTTTCCCAGGGTTTTCCTTTATGATGTGCCCAAAAATGCCCCTGTAATATAGTGGAATTATGGATGAGCATTACACTGGATTTACCTTCTTCTTGTCCCTCCTTGAAGCAAGATATTTTAACAGTATCATGTTTACTGTATATTTAGTTGACCTATTATGATTTATGGATGAGAATTACACTGGATTCGCCTTCCTCTTGTCCCTCGTTGAAGAGTTGAACATCAATTTCAAGATTTTATTTAAATATCACGTGTTCTGTATATTTGGTTGACCTATCATTCCCGCTTTTGTTCTTGAGAAACGGAAGGGTAATTCGTGAAGAAAAGTAATGACCTTGAATTGTCAAAGATGGCTACTTTATGGCAATACTAGTTTTTGTCTGTCACCCTTCCTACTCCAATTCTATATTTTTTCAGACAAGTAATTCTCGAATGATTTTTTTAGATTAATTCCCTTTTGTTTCTTTCCCTGAATTTGTGCAGTTTGGCTGCTCTTTGCTGCTGTTGCCTTCTTGAAGCTTGCTTCTAATACAAGAATGAACTATGGCGGCTGCCTGAGAAGATCAAGTCCTAATTTTTATTTGTCATTTAAGTAAAACATTTATCTTTGAATTGTTATCCTTGGTTTTTTCTCTCGTCTAAAAACGTGAAGTGAACGTTGCACAGTATATTGTATTTGCCTTGTTCTCAACGTTATGAATTGTCTTGTTATTGCAAGTAGCACCATGTGTATAAGCTGTCAACTTTCGACCTTTGCTGAGTTTGTCGAATTCAATGGCGGCATGTGCTGCTTTATAACGAATATTCCCTATATTTCATAGTTGAGTTTGACACCACAGAGGTGAAAGATGACATGATTTCGTCGAAAGTTCACCAGCCGGCTAATGGGTATTTTTATTATTATTATTATAATTTAACATATTCTTCGAAACAAAACTAGTTTACATTACACCCAACGTGTCCAAGAAAATGATCTCTATAATTGCAACTGCTCCTACAATGGAAACACACCACAACAAACGTCTAATAAATCCCAACAAGCAAAGCACAAAAGATAGAAAAAACACAGCATACATGTACAACTGGAAAAAGTTAGCAAAACAAACACAAAAACTAAATTCTTGCATATGTTTTCTTTTTGTAATAGAATTTGGAAGAGAAGCAACGGTTTCTAGGAAGCAGCAGCAACTCTATCGGTATCTTGGGTAGGTTGCTGTGCTCCTTTTGATCTGCGGACGAGTCAACTTCGAGTTGGCTGTAATTGCCTTTGGACTTGATGAGTTGCGTGTAATGGTGTTTGCAATAGAGAACACTTTCATGCGCTATGTAGTTTGATGGGCTGATGTACAACCTCCATGGCTGCACCTGAAGCAGCTCTTGTGGTAGGGAGATTTGTCCACGGTTCCTTTGGACACAGAAGAATTGATAATTATAACAATAAAAATATCAGGGAATCCTTCTCTTTACTTCCTCTGTTCCCCAGAAGCTGAGAAACAAATATTATAGTTACTGTTACCTTCTCAGTAGGATAAACTGTCTTGTTGCAACCAACGCATTTGTCCCTAGTTCCCCCAAAGAGACTTGAAACCTTGGCAGCATTCTGTTAAAAATATATACCGTAATTTACACAGTTCTATGTAACTTAGGTAACTGGTGGTTTATATGTGTGTCATATGTGCTTATTTGGCACTTTATATGATACACCATCATTATGGACGTGTCATGAGTATGACATTGTATCATATTTATGACAGTGTTATAGGAGTACTAAAATATTATGGAGGAAAGAGAATGAGAGAGAAGAAAAAGAAAATTATTTATTTATAGTTGTGGGACGGTGTTATAGTAGTGTTATATTGTGGAAGAAGTAGAATAAAAGTGTTTTCGAATAAATATAGGAAAATATAGAGAAAAGCTGATGTGGGCAGTATTATGAGTGTGTTATTGTTGTGGACACCATTAGCATTTATTCATGTTTAAGAAATGATATGGGAGTACCTCGTTTTCAACAGCCTTTTCTGCTTTTACAATTTTCGGCGTGCCTGGAAACACACATTTTACGAAGTTTTTTAGCAATCCGAACGATAATGGCGATGCCAGAGACAAGAAAAGAGATTAGAAACAGAAATTATATTAAATAAACTGATTCTTTGTTGGTACCTTCGAAGCTTTTATCTAGACTGCCCGTTCTCTTGAAGAGTTGATCAAAATGAGGTCTACAATATAGAACACCGTCGAACGAATTGAAGTTGCCGAGCTAGAATAGAACGCAAAAATCAATCTCATGTTTAGTTTTCTGAAACTAGAAAGGATATTATTTGCATGTATTATCATGCAAAAAAAAAAAAAAGAACCTTGAGAGTGCCATTGCAATGGTGGCATCGAAAACAGGCCTTGTGGAAAAACCTGTTGTTAATCGTTACTCGTTACAAGTTACTCGTTACGCTTGCTGGTGGTGGAGTCTTCTTAGTGAGCAAGTAAGTCTCCGTTGAGCCGTTTCTTTACTTCGATCGGATGAAGTTCCTTTGCAGCTGTTGCGTTCTATATTTCTGCGATCGAAGAGTTCCGTGCCTTCTTCAATCACGAGTACGTCCATTTTATGTGTTTGTGTGCGCGATGATTTCGAGGTGAAGTATTGTGGAACCGTAAGATTTTTCACAGGATTTTACGATCGTTCGAGAGCTTTTCTGATTTATTAGAGTGGTAGCGTACGGTGTCTTGATTCTAGAGTTGTGGATGCGGTGCTTTTCTATAACTCGTTTGTCTCTGTATGTTTAATAAGCCATTATTCACGATTCAAGTAGCTGAAAACGTTTACCTGAGTTTTTCTTGAGTTGTGGTAGCCATTCAGTATTTGCGGGTCTAGATTTGAGTTTTTATAACGATTCACGGTTCAATTGTATCTTTCTTTTGATAGTGACGTGCTGGATTTCCATTTTTATCTTCCTCCAAGATGTAGAGATTCACGATTGCGTTATGGCTATGTCATGGAGTATGGTGTTGCGTACTAAATCTGTTTGCAGGTTATCCCAAGCCGTTGCAGACTTATCTGCAACTGAGGTTTTGTTAGCCATTTGATTCTTTGTGACTTCAACCGTGAAAACAAAACATGGATCGTTATATGAACAAATTGTTCTCTAGCAGGTGCTTCTTGTATTTTTGAGTGATTCTCTACTTGAGTCCTTGTGCATTGTGTAGTTTAATCAACATACCGTACTGACTTAGTATATTCTAATTTTCTTTTTATCATAGAGGCTCGGAAAGGGAACATGCATTATCTTCGATCATCAATGACCTCACTTGCAACTATCGACCAGATTTTGTCGAGAAAAAGTTTGTGCATTAACGGGATTTACCACTTACGATCACGTTATTCTTATTACAGAAATATGTAAATGTTTCGACCCCTTAATGTAACTTTATATGTGATGCTGCTTCAAATTTTTCAGTTTTGCGATTTTAGTTCACCTATGCCTGTCATCTTTCCGAAAGAAATCTTCCGAAGAGATTGCTTTAGCTGCTCGTGTCCTTGGTCAGTTTCTTTTTCTTGCATATCAATAAAAATATTCACACTTCTGGCATTGAATTCTGCTCAACATGGTAATCTTTTGTGCAGGTCTATTGGCAGTCACAACAGGATGTGGGGATAATTCTCAGGAACTTTACAAGGAGGCACTTCCCCACATAACGAAAGCTCTAACGTCTAAAAACGAAACTGTGTTACAATCTGTATGTTTGACTTTTGAAATTATCAAATCTCATTCCACCTTAAGTGTTTCCTAGTTCTTGTTTTTTGTGGTTCTGACAGCATATCATTATTTCCTTAGGTGATATGTTGTTTAGGTATCATTACTTTTGTTGGTGCAAATGGGTTCGATCAGACAGAAGCATCTATGGAAATACTATGGAACTTTGTCAATCCAAATCAATATAAAAATGTATGTGATTATAATACATTCGTGATGTTTGTTACATTACAAATGATATTTTATTTGATGGTAGTTCTCATTAATATTAATGAAGCTGCAACATGATTTTCAGCTTCTTTGTTGATTTATTCTATTAGGCTGCAGGGAACAAACACTCGGCATCTGTGTTGTTTACTGCTATAAGTACTTGGTCGCTTCTTCTCACATCTTTCGATGGATGGGGCATCTATTACAAGTTTCGGAAAAGGTAAAGAATTTGACATTGACGTATTGCTTAGGTTTCATGAAAGTACATGTGATGTGGAATTTATGCACGCTAGGTTTGCTTCAGATTGTGCTTCCTCTTACTCTAGTTAGAGAATGTGTTAACTTGATTGTGGTTCTGCAGTCCTTGGTAGTTTAATTCCAGCCTCCATTTGAGACTATTATCACTACTCAAATTCTGAATGCTCATGGTACATATTATTAACATTTGTGTCCTTGAACAGTGCACTTTCTTACCATCTTGATCTACTAGAGAGCGAAGATGAATCTGTGTCTATGGCAGCTTCTGAAGCTTTAGCCTTAATCTGCGAAATTGATGGAGATAATATAAACCACGAAGGTCTTTCAGTTCAAGAATTGCGGAAAACTGTCTCAAGTCGTGCAGAACAACTTCTGATAAAAATGCATGTCAAAGTGAAGCAATGAGAGCTTGTGATCAATGGGACAATTTTTCCAAGAGTATCTTGGAAATTTTAGAGGTATATGTCATTGTTGTGTAAGTCAAGGACTAATCTTATTATATAAGGTTCTAAGATGTTGGGTCTCATCTTCAGGTTGATGGCTGTTTCATGAATCTGTGTTGAAGATTGGAAGACATGAGTTGAAAGTACGTACGCTGTCCAATTATTACAGGTAATTATTCATTTTTTTTATCGAGAAATGATTCATAATATCTGGTGGTACACATCACATGGTTCTCAAGCTTTTGTTTGTTCTTAAACAGATCGACTACATGAAGCGTTTTCTTGGACGGGTTTCGTATCACACATGGTGGTTTGTATCTTCTGCCTTTTGTTACTTGTGAATATTTTGTTACACTTTCATCTTAGCGATGCCTCCCTTTTCTCAGCTAAATGATTTTCTACGAGATGTCTTCAACTTCACACCCTTAAAGAAAACACTACGTGATGCAGTCGACAATGTTGAAAGAGAAGAGGTGTTACTTCGCACTCCATCATACTTTTTAATTACTTGTGTGATTATTTTCTTTAGCTAATATAAGAGAAAATGACCAGATTGTCTTTTTCAATCAGGTGGTTGTACAAGTTTATGTCAAACGCCCAAACACAGATTATGAAGGCAGCGGCTCTGAGGTATGATTTTCATATTCAAAGAGTTTGTTCATTTTTCATGATCTAAACGATACCTTAACACATATAAACTCGAAAACCGTTGATTCTCATTTCAAAGCCCTTCTTACAGAGAAATCCTGCCGTGGACAAGGGGAGGACTCGGTTATTGAACAAGAAGCGCGACCTTAAAGGTGTGTTTTTTTCATACGTTTCTTGAAATATGCATCAATGCTTTTGATCAACTTCACTACATCAGACCTTTCAATATTTTTTTTTTTTTTTATGTTTCTATTTTTCTGGTTTGCATATAAAAGCAGGGAAAGAAGCTCAAGCTTGAGACGACCGATAGTTGGAGATGCTGTTAACGAAGACTTTAGTAGCATGGCTGTTCAATCAATGTTGGTGGAACAAGTACTTTTTTCTAGGAACCCATTTTTTTTTTTTTTTTTTTTTTTTTTTTTTTTTCTGTCCCGAGGTATCCCCACACAACCTGGCTATGGGCTAGCCCCTACCAGCCGTGGGCTTTTTACGCCACACAGACTTGGCAAGGTGGAGGCTATTTGCGCCACACACTCCAGAGGGGACTAATCCCCGAGGCCAGATGGGATACGTCCCAAACCCATACCGGCATCGATAGTCATGAAGTATAACCCTCATGGGGACTTCCCAAATTCATGTGGGAGGTAGGGTTCGAACCCCTGACCTAGTCACATGAGTTTTTGGGGCCTCCCCCTCAGCCACTAGAGCTGAGAGGTCATTGGCTCTAGGAACCCATTTGAAACATTGAAATTTGTTTTGAGTTGGTCGGGGTAATTCGTCTTATGATAGAAAAATCAAATAGTATTCAACTCTACTTGAGTTGAGCACTACTGACTGCGTACGTAGTAAAGAACCATAGTCGTAGTGGAATCCCACGACACAATACACACAAATCATCACAACTAGTATTTCAAGTCAACGGTCGGTAGTATCCCCATCAACCGCGCCGTGAGAAGCCTCCAAAAAGATATCCCCAAAAAGGAGCCAATAAAGGAAAAATTACTACTTAAACCAAAATCTCGAGATCTATTGCTTAATCCAACATGGATTCTCTCAGAACACCCAAAGTTGCAGTCTGCTCAGCCTTTGTCTGCTGATAATCGGAGATTCAGTGTCGGGTCGGTTCGTGGTGGAGAAGAACAACTTAAGAGTGACTTCGCCCGATAGCATAAAGGGCACCTATGACAGTGCGATTGGTAATTTTGGGATTCCGCAGTATGGTGGGAGCATGGCTGGGACTGTTGTGTACCCTAAAGATAACAGAAAAGGGTGCAAAGGTTTCGATGATTTTGGGGTTTCTTTCAGGCTCAAGTGGTGCTATGCCTAATTTTGTGGTGCTCGACCGCGGAGGTTGGTGTTAGTTTGTTTAACTGAGATTTTCTTCAAGGTGATTTCGAATTAGTTTATGCTGCTTACGTTGGGTGTTTCATTGCACGTTGTTCATTTTGCTGAAATTTATTTTTTGCCGAGTTCAGCTTATGATATTTGGTTGGTCACTTATGTGTGGTTTTGTTAAATCTGCTACTTCTCTTGTGCTCCACTTTATATTTGCCCTTGATCTGTAAGTACATGATGATATGATCCGGAGAATAAAGATTTCATTTGCTGCGATTGTACAATGTACTTTCAATTGTGCTTTAAAGGTTCTCTTTTGGATTGCTTTGCTTCTTCGACTTCGATGTCCTGGGTTTCGGTTTTGTATGTTGAGGTTTGTCTTTTCATCTACTTTCTATTGTGCTCTAAAGGTTTCTCTTTTTGCAGATTGTTTCTTCGCTTTAAAGGTTTGGAATGCCCAAAAGGCTGGTGCGGCTGCTGTCCTCGGCTGATGACCACGATGAACCCCTAATCACCATGGATTCACCTGAAGAAGACGGTGCATCCGCAGATTACATCGTCAACATAACAATACCATCTGCTTTGATTGATAGAAGTTTCGGGGAAAAGTTGAAGAAATCAATCAGTTCAGGTGATATGGTGAATGTGAATCTTGACTGGAGGGAATCTGTACCACACCCGATGATCGTGTCGAATACGAATTGTGGACCAATAGCAACGACGAGTGTGGCGTTAAGTGCGAAATGTTGATGAAATTTGTGAAAGATTTTAAGGGGGCTGCCCAATTCTTGAAAAAGGCAGTTACATACGCCTCATTACATCACTTGGTACTGTCCTCAGCGTTCACTGTAAGCAAACAGTGCAAGTCTCAATGCATAAACCATGAAGATACTGTGCGCCTGACCCTGAGCAAGATTTCAGCGCTGGTTATGAAGGAAAAGATGTGGTTGTTGAGAATCTGAGACAGCTTTGCGTTTTTAAGGTCGCCAATGAAACAACAAGCCATGGGTTTGGTGGGACTATGTCACAGATTTTCAAATAAGATGCCCCATGAAGGAGAAGAAGTATAATAAAGATTGTGCTGAGGCTGTTATTAAGTCTTTAGGTGAACATTACTATACCTTGGCATATTTTCTTTTGCTTTGGAACTAGTTTAATACCACATTGCATAACAAATTATTCTCATTTATTAATTTTTTTTATCGTTTATAACTTGCATACCAGGGCTTGATCTGAAGAAAATTGAAAAATGCATGGGCGACCCCGAGGCTGATTCAGAAAATCCAGTTCTGAAGGAAGAGCAAGATGCTCAAGTAAGTATCAGTAGATTGATCGAAAGCTGATTTTGTGTATTACAATTTTTAGGATTAATTATTAGTTGATAGACATTTACTTCGTAGATTGGAAAGGGATCTCGTGGTGATGTGACCATATTGCCTACCCTCGTAGTGAATAATCGCCAATATCGAGGTTTTCTTACTTTATTTATTCGATGCTGTTTCGTAATCTTATTGTACAATCCTCAACAATCTGATCATAAACTATTATTTGTCAAACTATTAGGGAAGTTGGAAAAAGGTGCCGTTTTGAAGGCAATATGTTCTGGTTTTGAGGAAACAACGGAGCCGTCTGTTTGTCTGAGTGATGGTAATTTATCCCATAATACTTTGTTATGTCAAATCGCTCAAGCCAAATTTTCCATGGTTGAGTAAGTTTGAGTATTGATGTAGACATTGAAACGAACGAGTGTTGTGAATAATAACGGCGGCTGCTGGCAAGACAAGACAACTAATGTTACAGCTTGCAAGGTGAGTTACTATATACGAGGAACTTTTTTAATACGTAATTGAAAATTCCCGATATCTGTGTTTACACCATGTAGGATACGTTTCGAGGAAGAGTTTTGTGAATGTCCAGTCGTTAACGGTGTGAAGTTTAAGGGAGATGGTTATACTTCTTGTGAAGGTATGCCAGTGCTTCATTTTATATCATTACAGTCTTGTAATTCACTTAAGTTATGCTACTGACGACATAAAGCCAGTGTGATCAAATTAAATATAATTAGTTTATCATTTATTTTTCCGCCATCTCTCAAATGCAGCAAGCGGGCCGGGGAGATGCAAAATCAACCATGGAGGATGTTGGAACGAAAACAGAAATGGAATCACTTTCTCTGCTTGTGTGGTCGGTAGTTTTACAATTCATTTTGAAATATTTTCGCGTGCACCATCAGATAAAAGTTAAATGACTGATTCTTTACAGGATGATCAAGATGGAAAATGCACATGTCCACCCGGATTTAAAGGAGATGGTATCAAAAATTGTGTAGGTACGAACTAACAAAGGGGTTCCTATATATTATTTAAGTTCTTCTACCCTTAACCGTCATTTTTCCTCACGCAGATATTGATGAATGTAAGGAGAAGAAAGCATGCCAGTGCCCAGAATGTAACTGCAAAAACACTTGGGGGTAGTTACGAATGCACTTGTAGCAACGGCCTATTATACATCAGGATCACGATACTTGCATAAGTGAGTTCCACTTGCAGTTTTATCTGTTATAAACTTCACCGTAACATAATCTTTGCACAGCTCGTTTTTTTTATACGTCTTGTGTTTGTCATTTTCTACTGCTATTTCTGTGCAGGTAAGACTGCTGCCGAGGTGAAGTCTGCTTGGACGGCGGTTTGGGTCATTCTCCTTGGATGGCCGTGGCTGGTGGTGGGCCTACCTAATCTACAGACATAGGATAAGGGTAAGCTTTTCTCCATGGGTTAATATCATCCAACAGATTGAGAGTCTTATTTTCAAGAATTTGTTGGCTTTGCTTCTTCATCTGTAAACTTTGGAACAGTTGCGTAAAAAGATAACTTCTCGCATCCCATTATTTGACTAAGCTTACTGTTTGAATCTTCTTTTCAGTCGTATATGGACTCGGAGATAAGGGCTATAATGGCGCAATACATGCCTTTGGACAGTCAGAACGAGTTCCAAATCACACGAACGATGAGCACGCTTGAGCTGTATGGCTGAGGCCATATTTATTGTGGTCGTTCCTGAAAGGCCATATTTAAACGCTCTGTAAGAAGTCATCATATGGATTTGCTGAAATATATATATATATATATAGGTCGGCCCTTGGAAGAAATTTATCATGATGTTTTTCTCTCTTTCTTTTCCAGACATATGAACAGGATTTATTGGATGAAGCTCTTGTACTGTGCATATTTTAACCATCTCTGGTATTATTGGATTTTGACGTTCAAAATTTGCTTAGTATGTATACTATCACCCGAATGCATACAGGTAGTGTAATGTTAATTAACTACATTCCTCTGTTTTTATTGTTTCCGAACAACAACAGGTATGAAGCCATGACACCATATCCAGCACGAAAAGATAGTGTAACAATCACACATATAGCATCTTCAAACCTAATCTATCATTGATCATAATAATTTGGGATTTCTTCATCTGAGACCTGGAGAGGCTTGGGGGCTAGCAGCTTGCCTCATCGCTCGCGATTGTGCAAGTAACTCCTCGTAATTCTAGAGAACGGAACCATGTTTTAGTAGACGTTAACAGGCATTATTTGAAAGATCTTGTATACAAAAAAAAAAGAGAGATAAATAAAGAATAATTACCGTTTCTCAAACGCAGCGTCTTCAGAATCGATGATCTTGTCAGCTAGGCCATAGTCGATGGCTTCTTGTGCTTGGAAGTACTTTGGACGTTGGATTTCTTTTTCGAGCTCTCTTTTGGCTTGCCTGTTCCTTTGGCTAGGAGCTCAAGGTAATACTCAGTGTTTGCATCGAGTTCTTTTGCCTATAGTGGCCAGAATAATGACAATGCTCAATCGAGTTCAATGAGCTAAAATGTGTGTGTGTGTGTGAGAGAGAGAGAGAGAGAGAGAGAGAGAGAGAGAGAGAGAGAGAGAGAGAGAGAGAGAGAGAGAGAGACCTTGATCCACATATCAATGACGGCTCCGCTCGATTTGTTTACTTTTGGAAGATAAAGTTTCGCTGCAGAGGACGAGAGAAACTAAATAACATGGCAAGGAATGACGAGCTATGGATTACAAGGCCAACATAGAGGTTATCTACGGCCACAGAGAGGTATACCGACTAACTTAAGACAGGAACCAAAATGCAGTGTGTGGCATAAAATGAATGAGTTTTCATCCAACACATAAGGACGAGAGATTCTTACTCGAGCAGTTAGGCTGCAGGGCACGATAACCCTTTTTTACCGAGAGATAGAAGCATAGCAGCTTGGCCATAGCCATTCCACAATTCACGGGTGTACACATCTGCTTTGCAGTACTATAAACGGTAAATGAGAACAAAAGGTCATAAGATAACTTACTGGGCAGGAAATTAAACAGTGGAAAGAAGTGTGTTACATTCAGTACTTCTTCCTCAGTTGGACAATGTCAATATATCATATCTAAGCTGGCAAGGCGATAACATAGCTATAATTAAAAGCAGGAGCCTATGAATGTAGTGCAATCAAGAGCTTACAGCCATAGTATCAGCAATAGCATATGCCTCAGTTTCAGAGCCAACTGTTTCCATCTTCTCATTCTATAAACCAAAAGAGACCAGCGATTTCCACATGAGCAATAAATATAATAGGACAAAATTTATCAATGAAATACGGTTACTTGTGTGCCAGATGAATTGATGTAGAGATAAATCGGCTTTGTGGAGCTGTCATAATCCAACCACATAAACTGAGCAACAAGAAGCTCAGTCACAGCTGGTACAAATCTGTAAAGGCAACAAAATGATGATTCAAAAACCGCTAGTTGTTTAAGATTGAAAAAAAATTGTTGTAAAGTCGTAAAAGAGAAAAATTGCATACAGGCATCCCAAGATATACGATACGAGCATCTAACAGAAGAGATGGCAAATCGGGCGGAGCAGTCCTTGGCCGCCCGAGCCTCTAGCACCTCCACGGTACATACTAACACTCATGCTATACTTTGAAGGGCCTCTATCAGCCATACCACGCATACTCCACATCCCTCCCATTACTCAAGTAATTACAAGCCGATGAAATGCTTCCTGAAACAGAAAGAGAATCATCACTTTTGTTTATTATACACAAACGCAAGTGACCAGTGAAAGGTGTAAGGCATGAGCAAGATATTCTTGCATACCTCTGTGACTTTTTCCGCTTGTCGGCGGACGGGGTTATCCTCTGTCATGAACATATCCATCTGTGAAGGTGTAAGGCCATATAGATATTGCGGAGTGTTCTTGTAATTTTCCATCACTGCACAAGAGACACCATATAATTCCATATGTGAATCATTACTAGAGATGTTTAATGCATAGGATCCATACCAAACTATTACTTGTATAGATGGAGTTAATAAAGAGCAGTGAACACGATGAACTATGGCATGAGGAAACTATTGTCCAACGAATTTCAAATGATCCCAACTAACAATAAATTAGTTTTAGGATAGAACACAGAAACATCGAATCTAACACAGGATAGATGAAACTGCAATTTACTGATAATTCGCAGCTAAGAAATCCATCTAGATCAAAGCTTCGATCAAAATCCACGATTTCGAGTAGCAAAGACCGCACATCCATAGAAAAATGACAAAACCAAACACCCCATGCTCAACCAGCAATCTCATCCAACCGTCAATTACGGAGAATAAATTAAAACCAAAAGAAAAAATAGAGAAACTACACCCATCTTTTAGATTCTCTTCTCTGAACTGTTTGGGTATATGGTCGAGAGATTTTCGAGCAACTGGAGACTTAATCCACATCTCCGCAAAACGCTTTTCCGAGGCTTAGCTGGGAACAAAAGCTTCGAACTGCGAATCAACGAGCTCAGATCGCGGGCCTCCGTGGCGGCCGTCGAAGAGAGAGGCGATAGAGATAGAGTTGAAGAAGAAGAGCACGAAGAAGCCATTGGAGTGTAGTCTTGTAAAATGATTGATGCAGAGCTAAAAATCGTAGGAAAATGTCTTATTTTTCTTATATACAAAAAAAAAGGCTGAGGCTGAGTTTTCTTCAGGATATCTCTTTGGTGGGCCCGTTATGGGCCTCAAGAAAGCGGCTCTAAAATACAATTTAATTGGGTTTACGTAGCCCGTATAAGCTCGGGGGAAATTACTTAACGGATGAAATTCGCATTACCCGACCCGACCCGGCACCGTCAACTCAAAAAATTCGGAGACGAAAACACCACATAAAAATGATACAGGTTCTTAAAGACTAAAAGTACGTAAACATTTTTTCGTTATTGACTGATTCAGTCCAAGATACAACCGAGAAATTCTCGTACTCAAAATCCCAACGGCAAGAAAATAGCGAACTTTTGCCGCTAAAACATAAATTCTTGATAAAAAGAAAGACAATATTCAACATATCATCTACTACTAGCCGATGACTGACATTATACAAAACCCTAGCTAGTTATAGTTAGCTAATCTTCATATACACGCTGCAAATCAATCAAATACGAACAATCCTCCCCAGCTTCCGCGAAATCTTGAGCCTAATATTCGTCTTATTAGGAGCACTAGTA
>JAPQWV010004039.1:0-34437 GCA_027422505.1 Craterostigma plantagineum | reverse complement strand
ATGTGGGGAACTTGGCAGTTGAACTAATAACAATTCCATCTCAAGGAAAGAAAGAGCCCAATTACCTGATCCACGGGCAAAAAAGTCCTTCCCACAATGCTCTCCAGCACAGATGACTTGCCAGAACTCTACAAAACAACCAACTTTAACATTTTGCCTATAGGATCCGAAAACTCAAGGACGAGAAGCTCAAATGAAAAATGCACGACTTCAAACATAAGGGAGATCACAATGATCAGAGAGATCACAACTACAAATAAGGACAAAATAAAAAGTGAAAGAGAAAACGGATATAAAAAAGGAAAAAGAAAGAGAAGAATAGAAACGATCGAAACAGTGATCTACCAGAAAAACGTTTGAAATAAGCTCGAGTGGTTTGACATCAATCAGATCGAAGAAAACTTACGCGAAAAGCTACAAACTTTGCAAGAGGATGAGTTAACAAGAATTAGAAATCGACCTGACCGCCAACGACGGCGATAGAAGGCAAAAGCGTCCCACAGAGTGGGCAACGCGGTATCATCCCCTTGATCTCCTAGAGCAGTGCAAGCTCTCTGCAATCGGTTGACTAACGATATCAAATTCTCCATATCTAAGCTCAAGTCAGCTCCGAGTCGAAGATCCAAGATTGACAGCTGACTCGTTAACACCTGCACTATAACACCTTCACCTCTTGAAGATATCGACGAGGGAAAAGGATGATACAACGATGGATATCTAATTTCGACCTCGAATTTAGCTAGAAAGAGAGAGATGAATGAACTCCGATACAGTGGAGTTTCTTCGAGGTTTGGCCTGGTTGGGGGCTTTACTTTAAAAACGACGTTGAATGAGTGGGGCCGGATAACCGTGTGGACGCTCTGAGCCGTTACTTTGTCCTTTTGCTTCCTAAGTTTTGAATTTTGAAGGTTAAATGGGCCTAATATGACTTATCGGCTCGGCCTTAAATGGGTCTTTATAACGTTTGGGCTATAAATGGGCCGGGATATCCTTTAGCCCATTTCACATTTTTACTTTAGAGATTAAGATGACGAAGACGATAACGACGACGACGACAGCGACGCTTGCCAGCACATCAGTGTCGTTATCATAATCATTTACGTCTCTGACTATTTGTTATTCAAACGGAAAGAAAACATCAGGGCAATTATAGAATCGACCGTCGTCCATCGAACTGCCAAGCAATCCTTACAAGCTTGCTTCATATCCTGTAAGATTATTTTTCTTTTTCCATAACTGATTAAAATTAATAGTGTGTAAACTGTTGTACAACGATGTTTGGAATAAAGGGAAAAACTCACTCGTCTATTATCAGATAGATATGGCTTATATATAAGCCTTACAAGAAGTTACATAAAAAACTGAAAAACATGACCAAAACCTAAGGTAGTGGACAAGTTAACTTAACCATGACATCATATTCCTATAAAACATATATAGCAAAAGACAACAATTTAACTATCCACCCTTAAACTGATCGCATGCAATCAAGTTTACATTCGGATTCAGCACGTATTCCCATTAGGCTTCTGAACTTCAAGAACAGATCAAGCTTCAGTGGCTTGGTCATTATATCTGCGACTTGATCTTCAGTTTGAAACGAACCAGTTTTACTACTCCATCTTTTGTAAGCTCACGAAGAAAATGGAATCTGTACATCTGTATGTTTGCTTCGACCATGCAACACAGGATTCCTTTAGAGCTCAATAGTCGAACTGTATCACAAAGAATGGTTGTTTCACCACATTCAACATCGCTCATATTGCTCAAAATTCTCCTTAACCAGACAGCTTGACATGCACGCGAGGCTGCTGCAACGAATTCGGTTTCGGTCGTGGACAGTGTGGCTATAGGCTGTTTCTCTGATGCCCAAGAAACTACTGCAGAATTCTGTAGAAAGACATAGCCAGAAGTACTCTTTCTGTCGTCCTAAATCCCCAGGATAATCGCTATCCGTATAGAGATTAACTCTGTGTTTCCTCCCTTTCTTGTAAAATATGCCCAGTTCAAGTGTCCTTTTATGTATTTTTAGTACCCTTTTGGCAGCTTGAAGGTGTAGTTCTGTAGGATCTCAAAAGACTCACAACCTACATCATGTCCGGCGTCCGAGTAGCAGTTAAATACATCAAACTGCCGATTAATTTCTTGTAGTGCCTATTGTCCAACCTTACACCATTTTCATCTCTAGTAACATTTGAGCCTGGGACGATTAGATTATAAACTGGGTTGCATTTATCCATGTTGAACCTTTTCGGTATATTTCCTTTGACAAATAAATATTTCCACTTTGATCTCGCTACTTCTAAACCAAGGATACCTCGTTTTTTTTCCCAGGTCAGTCATATCAAGCTCGTGCACCATAGAGCTTCAATTCAGGAACATTTGCGCATCATCACCAGTAAAAATCAAATCGTCAATGTAAAGGCAAGCAATAAAAATTTACTTATTTTTCAGTTTTCATGAACAAAGTATGTTCGTACGGACACAGCTGGAAACCTTCCTTAATAAAGTATGACTCGATACGGCTGTACCAAGCTCTCTGCGCCTGCTTTAATCCATATAAAGCCTTTTTCAGCCAGTAGACATTCTGTTCAGCATCCTTTTTAATATTCCCAAGTGGTTGCTCAACATAAACTTCTACATTAAGTTTACCGTGGAGAAAAAGATAGAAACATCAAGCTGGAAAATTTGTCATCCTTTCTGAGCGGCCAAAAGATATCACCAGCCGAATTGTTTCAAGACGAGCAACATGTGCAAAAACTTCCGTATAATCAATGTTGTGCTTCTGCACAATCCTTTTGCGACCAAGCGTGTCTTATATACTTATCTATTTCCCATTTTCGTTTGTTTTTGTTTTGTACACTCACATTCACCCCGTTCTTTTTTGCCCCCAACAGGTAGGTTTTGTCAGTTCCCAAGTGCCATTTTCTTTATTAATTCAACCTCTGCATAAATGCTGCTCACCATTTAGCATTCATTTGCGCTGTTTCGAATAAACGGAGCATTACCTGCAAACATGGCCAAAATGGTTGTTTTTCATCTACTGACAAGCCTTCCCCGCTAACATAATCTTGCATCCCAAGTCGGCGGTTGTCGTGTTTGAGAAACATAATCTTCAAGTGGCACCTGAATTCGCATTTAAGCCATCGGCTTCCTCATTTGCAATTCCTGCACCATCATCATTTTCAGATTCATCAGGATGTATGTCTAATTCTCGTTCCCAATTCAAGTCCATCAAGAAGATTCTTCGTGACACTTATCCCAATCACAAGTTTTCTCTTCTTCAAAAACCACATCTCAACTTATAACGATCTTTTGAGACAAAGGATACAGACGATATGCTTTGGACTCCAAGAAAAATATATTTGTTGCTTTTATCATCGAGTTTAGCTCTGCTATGATCTGAAATGTGAACGTGTGCTACGTATCGAACACTCTGAAATAAGAAACTGATGGTATGATTCCGCTCCATGCTTCCTTTGGACATTTGTTTTTAACAGCAAGTGTTGGACTCCTGTTAAGAATGTGAACCGTCCAATTAACAGCCTCTGAACACTCTTCTTATTGTTGTTCGATGCAGGACTTATCGGTCCGTATATATCGCTGTGAATTAGCTCAAGGCATTGAGAAGCTCTCCATGTACTTGCCCTTGGGAAACAGAAGTCTTCGTTGTTTTCCCACTAGACAATCTTCGCATATTTTTGATGTAGTGTTGAAACTAGGCAACCCTTCCATCATCTTTTCTTTCGTTGAAGAAGGTCCAAACCGCTGAAACTGAGATGTCCATATCTACAGTGCCAAAGTCGTGTTAGATCATTAATGAAAGAATTGAAGCACGTCTGCTCTTTAAATTGAATTTCAGAAAATAACTTGAACATTCGATTAGAGGACAAAGCTAGCCCTATAACCAATCCCTTCTCTGGATAATAAATCTTGCAAACTTGTTCTTTATAAGAACTTCGAGCCCCTTCTCAGCTAGCTACTCAATGCTAAGCAAGCTGTTGTTACAGACGTCACATTAAAACACACTAGTAAATTTGAATGACACCATTTACTAGCATGCGAACTGTCCTTCCCCATCATGTTCATCCTAGAATTGTCGCCCAGTTTTCACAACTCTCTGAAACTCTCATCATGTCGTAGAGAAACTCGCGCTTCCACACATAGGTTGCTACATCCAGAGTCTAGAAATCAACATTCTTTCGTACCCGCTTCTTTATCATCAGAATATGCCATAACATTTCTTCACTGTTTTCCACATAATTTGCTTTTTCATCAGTAACCCTTACTTGGACATGCATATTGAAAATGTCCAAGTTTATGGAAGTGGTAGCATTCAACAGTAGATTTGTCGAAGTTAAATCTGCTTCCAAATCTTCTCTTCGTTCGCGCATTCCGCCCCTGCCGCGTCATTTCTCTCGCCCTCCGAAGGACTCTCTAAATAGTGACTTTTTTTAGTGCTTGCTCTTCCACGACTTGAGACTTCATCGCTGCTCTTGTACGAAAATGTAACAAACCTCACTTTTAAAGTAAAAATGTTAAGCGGATTTTCAGCAACGAAAACTGCGGAAGACCCTATAATAAAAATTGTCCCCCTCGCGAAATAAAATATATTGCAGTGGAATAAAAATATCTTACATGCGCACACGTTTCACAAAACGTCATATTTTACGTTCGCGCTCAATTCAAGTTTATTGACACACGAAACACACTAAACCGATCACATCCATGTACCACCTTGCCCTCAAAAGACCATGGAGCACCGCCACCAGCCGCGTTAGTTTTGACATGTTTACACGTCGGGCTCGTCAGTACCTACAACACGTAAACTGAGCTCCTTGCCCAGTAGATGAAATAATGCATGATGTAATCGTGCACTCAATCCCAAACTCGATATCTCACATGTAATGCACGCTCTTTCTTTTCTCACGCTATCTCCCATTTCACAAATTAGGGCCATAGGTTAGACTCGACACCTCGCATGCCAATCACAATAACGGTAACCTACTCTGGAAGTCACGCCAGGTCGCTTTCTTCGCATATATATAAGATGGTCGCACCTCGGGAAGTTCACCCGGGTAGACAAAACGTTTGCATCTGCTAGTTGACATAACGCTCACACCTGTCTGACGTCAGGTGTCATATTGAGTACTAAACCTCGACTCATCAACGAGTCACCAAATACAAAACCATCATCTACCCCACTTATCAAAGCATTACCGTCTCCAAACACGGTACACACGGTCTGAACCTCCATCGTTCTAGTATGAAATGCACATGACAGATAAATGCATGATATACGTAATTAATTTAGATCACATAAAATATTCACATATTGCACGTAAAACACGCAAGCATGAAAACACATAAAAGCACATAATGTTTACGCGTCGTAGGTGAATATTTCACCTACATGTCATCCTTAATTTCACAATCGATAATCCCTACGTTTTAGACCTCTGTAAACAAGATAATTATAAATATTAGTATATGCATGAGTTTTAGACTAACAACATGGAATGATTGTATTTCGAAGGTCATACATGTTTCTAAAATATAAGTTTCCTAAATCACTAGTTTCGAACTTTTGACTTGCCTCGAAATTCCCATATAATTCGTTCAAATGACTAGACTCGTAAATTAGTAGTTTCGAAGGTTAGAATAATTCGAATTATAAATTTCAAAAACCTAAATTTCGAAACTTAGCTAGCTTTCAAAATGACATTAATTATTTCAAACCCTGATTATTTATTCGCCTAAATTTTCTTATGTCTCATAAACAATAATCAACCCGAAAAACATCCACTCCTAAATATTCTATATCGAGAACTTTAATCTTAACAAAAACTTGAAGTATATAATATTCTTAAATTGCTAAAGTCTAACCCTTAATAATTCTTTCAACAATAATAATAAAACCATATGTCGAATTCATCCTATCTCCAAGAATGATCGTGTACTTAATAATAGATCAAAACTCAAAAATCACTCTACTCATCTCTACACATTTCATAATAGTTCTAGAACCAAGAATTTTTATTTTAAATACTAACACATACGTGACTTAGTTATTTCGACAATCTAAATTGTAAGTCTAGTTTACTAAGAAGTTCAACACACCCAATTTTCTTATTAACAAAGTATCAAAACTTCTAAATATCACATGTTCTATTTAATACCAATATCCATATAATTAAGCACATCAACACTCCCAAGATCTGAGAAACCCTAACATGTAGATCACGAGAATCTTATATTGATCTACATTAAGCACGTAATGAATGTCACGAAAATCTCATGAACACTTCGAAATCTCCTATGTTCATTCCTTAATCACGTGAAAACATATAACCATAAAAATAAATTAAGTATACTAAGCATAATCGATAGTTCATATACCTTACTTCAAAATAAGTTTCGAATTTTCTTCTTGTTGGAAAAATTGAGTTTTGCTAAGATCTCCACTCTCGTTTTTCTCCTCTTCTTCACTTTCTTCGTTGATATGACATTTTATATATTAAGGTCTTGAAAACTAGTAAGTGATTGAACAAAGTGATGATAACGATTTTCCCTTAGGCCTAAATGAATATTCATTATTAAGTAACTTTCCATCCTTAGACCAACTTTCGAAACTTTGCAATGAATTTATTTTCCTTTAGTCACTTTTCGTATTTCTCTTTTGCTTAATGTACATGATATATTAGATATACATGATCATTATAATTATGTTAGACATGATGGTAAAGGACTCCCTTCCTAATTACCTCATTAGTTTATTATATTAGCCCCTAATGCTACCTCATCTTACGTAAAACTCATATTATTGTTATTACTTAGTTCTCCCTAATTAAGCAAATAAAATCGTCCCCTTTCACCAAAATTAATTGTTTCCTAGTCAATCACAAATATGCAAATAAATACACACACATAAACTTCCCACACAAACATGTTGAGCCCAGAAAGATTTCTTCTACTTCTTACAATGAGCAACAAGACTTGTTGCTACTTAAATCTTAACGAGTAATGTTTCCAATTTGATAGTGACCTTTACCTAGTATTAATCATAGTATGTATTAATCCCCTTTTATTTTCTTTCGTGTGGGTCTTTTATGACAATTGCTTATATAACTAATGTGAAGGTGACATTTGTGACTAAACATTAATTTCCTCCCATGCGAAAAACTAGGTCAAGTTCTTTTCTTAACTTTATGTGCCATATTATATTCCATTGTCTATGTCCATTATATTAAATTCAAAACATCCCTTTCCTGTTTGATTAAGTAATAAACACGTCCCCTATACATATTGATCTCCATTTACACCTTTCTCTCTTAGCTAACCATGATTAATAATATATATATGTATTTCATGATTTCCATAATTTACATAGTACTTCCCGTTTTGAAATTTCACGGGTATTACATCCTCCCCCTTAAAGAATTTCGTCCCTGAAATTACGCCGTTAGGAATAAATCGGGATAACGACTTCTCATTTTATCTTCTCTTCCCACCGTTGCCTTTTCAGCTGACTGTCGCCGCAACACCTTGACTAATGGAATATCTTTATTCCGAAGTTGTTTTATCTCTCTCCTTAAAATCTCTACCGACTGTTCTTCATAAGTTAAGTCTGGCTTTAATTGTTGGTAGAGAACTTCATTCTTCAATACATGGCTTGGATCCGCAATATACTTCCTTAATGACGATACATGAAAAACGTCGTGAACTTGTGCGAGTGTCGCCGGAGTTCTAACTGGTATGCGACTTCGCCAACTTGTTTTTAGTATTCTGAAAGGACCAATAAATCTAGGGCTTGGTTTGCCATTCTTCCCGAAATGTTTTCACGCCCTTCATAGGGGATACTTTTAGAAACACCCAATCATCTATTGCAAACTCTAGTGGCCTTCGTCTATGATCTGCGTAACTGTTCTGACGATTCTGAGCCGCCCGCGGTTCTTTCCCGAATTTTAGCTATTGCCTCAGTCATTTCTCCTATCATCTCGGGACCTAATAAGGTTCTTTCGCCAACCTCATCCCCGTGAACAGGGGATCTACATTTTCCATCCATATAATGCCTCGTACGAGGCCATTCCTATCGTAGCGTGGTAGCTGTTGTTGTAGGAAAATTCGACTAACGGTATGTATTTGCTCCAATTCCCTTGAAATCTAAACACACACGCACGTAACATATCCTCCAAGGTCTGGATTGTTCTCTCTGACTGCCCATCAGTTTGGGGATGATATCCGGTACTAAATGATAACTCAGTTCCCATTGCCTTTTTGCAAACTCCTCCAGAAGTTTGACAACAATCTGAGTCTCGATCCGAGACGATCGATTTTGGAATCCCATGCAGTTGAACTATCTCCTGAATGTACAATTTTGCATAATTCTCCAAGGAAAATGTCGAACTTATGGGTAGAAATGGGCTGACTTGGTCAACCTATCAACTATAACCAGATAGCGTCGTGACCTTTCACGGTTTTCGGCAAACCAACAAACAAAATCCATGGTGATATGGTCCATTTTCATTCGGGGATTGGCAGGGGTTGTACATTCCTGCTGGTCTTTGGTGCTCGGCCTTTATGAGTTGGCACGTTAGGCATTGACTTATAAACTCTGCAATGTCTTTCTTTATCCCATGCCACCAATAATTTATTTGCAGGTCTCGGTACATCTTCGTGGCACCTGGATGTATCGAGTATTGTGTTGCATGTGCCTCTGGCATTATTTTTCGTCGAAGTTCTTGTTGTCAGGTACATACAACCGATTTTTTATATCAAAGACTCCCGTCTTCCTTGATTTCAAAGTCGGTCGGCATTGTTTGTTCGTCTTTGATCTTTATGTATAGCTCGTCTTCCTTCTGAGCTAAGTTGATCCTTTTGAGCAGGGTTGGTTGGAGGGTCAATGCCGCTATTTTCGTCTCCACTTCCCCCAGCACAACTACTTCTACTCCAAGCTGGTGAAGTTCTGCTTTACAGCTTTCCTACTTAACGCGTCTGCGACTACATTCGCTTTCCCTGGATGATAGCTAATTACACAGTCGTAGTCATTCACAAGTTCTAACCACCGCCTTTGTCTCATGTTCAGCTCCTTCTGAGTGAAGAAGTCTTCAGGCTCTTATGGTCTGTAAAGATCTCGCACCGTTCTCCGTACAGGTTAGTGCCGCCATATTTTCAAAGCGAACACCACTGCTGCAAGCTCGAGATCATGAGTTGGGTAATTCTTCTCATAGTCCTTCAATTGTCGAGAGGCGTATGTAATAACCTTCTCATTCTGCATCAGTACGCATCCCAAACCATTTTTCTAGGCATCACTATATACAGAAAACCCTCCGGTTCTCGAAGTGTCGTAAGGACTGGGGCTGTAGTTAGCTGCTTCTTAAGCTCCTGGAAACTCTGCTCACAGCCTTCCGTCCATTTGAATTGGAACGTTCTTTTTAGTTAAATTTGTGAGGGTTTGAAGCAATACTGGAGAATCCTTAATGAACTTTCGTTAATACCCAGCAAGCCCTAAGAAGCTACGGATCTCTGTGGGGTAGTTGGTCGTGGCCAATTACTTATCGCCTCGATTTTACTAGGATCTACCGAAATTCCACTTCCAGAAACGACGTGTCCCAGAAAGGCTACTTGCTCTAGCCAGAATTTTGCACTTATTAAATTTGCATAAAG
Source organism: Craterostigma plantagineum (assembly GCA_027422505.1). Taxonomy (NCBI): domain Eukaryota; kingdom Viridiplantae; phylum Streptophyta; class Magnoliopsida; order Lamiales; family Linderniaceae; genus Craterostigma; species Craterostigma plantagineum. The sequence goes on along the minus strand of JAPQWV010004039.1, from coordinate 24,771 downwards.
TTGTTTTTCTCGTAGAGTTCCTAAGATAATTCGTAGATGAACTGCATGTTCTTCCTTTGACTTAGAATAAATGAGGATATCGTCGATAAAGACAATAACAAAGCGATCCAGAAAATCCTTAAAAACTCGATTCATCAAGTCCATAAAGGCCGCCGGTGCATTTGTCAATCCAAAAGGCATGACTTAAATTCATAATGGCCGTATCTCGTGCGAAAATGCCGTTTTTGGGACGTCTGACTCCCGAATTTTTAGCTGGTGGTACCCGAACGAAGGTCAATTTTTAAAATACCTTAGCACCATGCAGTTGGTCGAATAGGTCATCTATCCTAGGCAATGGGTACTTGTTCTTATTGTACCCCGGTAATCGATGCACATCCTCATCGATCCGTCCTTTTTCACAAACAATACCGGTGCTCCCCAAGGTGAGAAACTAGGCTGAATAAATCCCTTCTGTAACATCTCCCAAGTTGTTCTTTTAATTCCTTTAACTCGTTTGGTGCTAATCGATAAGGGGCTTGGCTTTAGCGATAGGACCCGCTCCTGGCACTAAGTCGATGGTGAACTGTATTTCTCGATCAGGGGGTAACCCTGGGAGATCATCGGGAAATACATCGGCGAACTCATTTACTATTGGCACATCCTTCAATTCTGGATGAGGGGCTTCCTCCGCCTTATCGCACATACTAGGAAAGATTCACCAAGCCGATCTCAAAAGTCGTTGAGCCTTAAGAGCCGAAATTCGAGGAATACAACTTTGATTTGTTTTACCAAAAAAAAAATAAATACCTCCTCCTCAGGCAAGTGGAATTTCACTAACCTCTTAGCACATTCAATCACGGCTCCATATTTTGAAAGCCAATCCACCCAAATATGATGTAATAATCGATCATCGAGATCACAATCAGATCGGCTTCTAAGTTTCTACCCTCGATGATTATAGGACATTTCTGTACTACCCTGTTGGTTCGGATTGGGTCCCCGTGAGGTGTTGTCACTACATAATAGCATTTAGACTGAGTAGGATAGGTTCCTACTCTTTCCATATACTTAGCCGACACAAACGAATGTGTGGCTCTAGAGTTGATGAGAACAGACGTAAGCACGTGAAAGATATTCAACGTACCTGTCACCACAGCTGGGTTTGATTCTGCTCTCCTCGTTCGTCAGGGTGAAAACCCTGGCTGGGACCGGTGGAGGTCGAACCGGCTGTTGAGTCGGATTCACGGTTAGGTTCTCCGGACTGCTCCTCGCATAATGACCATTCTTTCCACATCAAAAGCATTGAAGGCCTGAGTTAGAACCAGATCTAAAGCAGATTCTGAAGTGGTAATGCCCGCGTTGTAGCGCCCCGTTCCTATTACCTTTTTAGCAGCTATAAGATATTCGTATAAAAAATTTTTCGCGATTCTCATAACCATTTCCTTTAACAAAAACGGGTGCGTACATCTGATCTAGTTCCTTCCACAATAATGTACATATATGTACCAATCATATGAGTCACAAAATGCGATAGTCTAAATCCGTTCTATTCTATATGCTAACGATGAACCAGAGGGGAATGGGAGGAGAGCGTAGCCGGCCAACCTTGAATCCATGCTTTATGATGATGCTTTCTACGTAGCCTGCTAATTATCTACAACAACGACTGTGCAGACAACGATTCAGAGTATGATCGCACATGTTAACTAAAAACATACGAGTAATAAAGTAAGCAGTAGCCATTTTCAATCATGAAATCATCGTTCACATAATCGTCGTTCATACGATCCGTAGATCACATGCCATTCTATATGTCCGTTTATTTTGATACTCCTTATAGACTAGCTAGACTCGTATTCTGTAAGCCCAGTCAGCGCCCATGCATGGGACTCTGTCAATACTGTAAATATCTGTATGTGCCTGTACAGGACTCTGTCATCCCCCGATTTGAAGGGAAGTAACTGTCATCCCCTGATTTGGAGGGAAGTATGCCGTAGCATCCGTATCGTACCGTCCGTTAGTCGTAGCAGTCATAACGGTTTCTCCTTTCGTTTATATGTATGCAATGCTATATAAAATACTTTATATAATACATAAATCATATAAAAGCACTTTATAGTCACGTAATTCACATCGATCCGTAAATAACATATAAAGCACTTATTAGTCAATTAATTCACATAAAGCATATAATGCACATAAGGCACATAAGGTACATGTTGCAAATCATACTCACAAGTTTCGCCTATTTCCTTCGCTCGCTTAAGCGACCTTGTCCTTTCCCTTATCGGACTTCTGACCTATACAATTATTTTATCCGTAAATACAAAATTCCTATAATGGTATGCGTGCGTGATATGTATGCATGTTTTCTTATGCATGATTGTTCCTTATCCGTAGTCTTTACCAGAAACCCTAATTTATTTTATATCAAAACCCTAATATTTTCTGTGATATTGGAATTCCTTATCTGTATCTAATTCTTTTTATTTCAACTAATTAACTAACAATTATTCTTATCTTATTTTATCTTGGACCATGTTCGATTATTAATCTAATTTTCTATGATAGGATCTCGAAGTTATGACATAAAGGATTTTCGAAATATACCATAGAGGATTTCGAAACATATGTCGACATTTTATTAATTAAATGCCGAAACCTATGTCGAAGGTGATATCGAGATCTTTGAGATCTAATACATGTCGAAATCTAGTATCTCGAGATCTCTGGGGAAAATGTCGAAGTGTTAATGAAACAATGTCGAGATCATCAATTGAGGAAAATGTCGAGATCTTTAATTGATATCAAATTCACATCTCGAGTGTAAGTAATCATCCTTATACATCTCGTCATCATTATATATCGAGATTTGTCTTTTTGATTTCGAGATAGTATGTCGACATTTATCTTCCATATTCCTATTAACCTCGACATTGTATGTCGACATCCATTTTCCTTATTCCTATCAATCCCGACATTTCATTTCTGATTTATGTAAGTTGTCGACATGTGATTCAAGGTTTCCTATTTCGATATTCACCATATAGCTTCTCGAAAATTATATCTCTGACAACACACTCGACATTCTATCTCATTGGGTTTTAAAATCTCGAGTCATCCATATGTCGACATCCTCTATCGAGATTTACCTAATTCCTTTCAACATTCTCTCTCGAGATACATCAAATCCCTTTCGACATCCTATCTATTACTCCTACTTAAGCATCGAAAATTCTTGTCTCCATCTAGATTTCGAAATTCATATCATGAACATGACCTTTACCTACTACTCATATTATATATTAATCCCCTTCCTAATATTATTCAATCAAAATCGCAACTTCTCAAGAACATGAAAACTTCATATAATTCCAAACACCTTGAAGCTATTAGAAATCCAACTTGTCAAATAAAACCTAACTTTTGAATCATCATCTAACTTCATGATTTGTCAAAACCTTGTTGCTAACTCAAATCGTGACTATCTCCAAGATACTTAACTATTAAAATATACAAATGATCCGAAATCTTAAATTATTATTATGTTCTAATACCGAAACTTATTCAATGATGCAACAGTTTAAAAAATTCACAGAAAACCCTAGCGTATTCAATGATACCACAGAAGTCTTCTTAATTATAAAGACAAAACTTTCTAACACCCCTACAACCATATCATATACATGAAAACATGTATTTACATTTTGCGATTCCAAGCCTGTACAGTATTTTGAACTTCGTAATCAGCATTTAATATTATATAACCCCATATATAAGGCATGTAATATACTAATATACTTAGGTGCTGGCTTCACTCATATTATATTAAAGAGGATGATTTCTGGACATATGCGCGAAGAGGGGAATGCAGCTGGCAATGGTTGCAGATTCTAAAAGTAAGGGACATGATTTCTGATGGCTTTGTGAATGGGAGATGGACTGCCGAGGAAGATGGATGCTATACTATTGCATCAGGATATCGATGGCTTAAAGGTGAGAGGGACAAGTTTCAGTTTGCTTTGGTGGTATGGAACCGATGGAACTTGCCAAGACACTCCTTTGTTATGTGGCTCTTGATGCATGGAAAACTACTAACTAGGGACCGTCTTGCACAATGGGGGATGCCTATTCCGGATAACAAATGTGTCTTGTGTACGGTTGAGATGAAACGCAGCGGCATTTGTTCTTTGAATGCCGGTTCAGTCGGGCTTTTATTCAAGCTGCTGCCCAGTGGCTGCAGATACAGGTATCTGAGGAGTTCGAAGTGTGGACAAAGGCGGCTACTAAACTGGGGCGAATGCGAGGGAAGATTGCCAAGATTCATATTGCGGGCCTCGCTAGCGTTGTGTATCATGTTTGGATGGAGCGTAATATGAGAATTCATGGTGCCAAGGAGAAGTCTGCTGGGGAGATTTTTGCTATATTCAAGTGTAAGTTCAAATGCAAGTTCGAAGCTGGAAGTTTAAGCGGCTATCGAGCAAGGAATCTAGTTATATTTCTACTATTACTTGGTAGATGAGGTTGGTTGAATACGTTGTAATTGGATGGTGTTTGGTAATGATAATTCTATTCTTACCAAAAAAAAATATACTTAGGTGCTGTAAGATGAAGATTTACCTATTTCTTTCGAAGTCTGATTCTTTTAATTTTCCAACTTAGCAAATTTTCGTTCTTGCTCCGAGTCTCTTTCTCTGTCCCTTTTCTTTTATATACTTTGTCTCTCATGAAGACTATTGGATAACTATTAATTATTGGGATAGGTGAGGGTGACGTTGATTACCTTTTTGGTTAAGAAATGTTGGTGGTTATCCTTTTCTTTCACATCAAATTTTGTCCACTTGACTTCTTATATCGAGAACTTGGTATTTAATTGTATCTAGTTTTTAACTAATAGCCTTGAGGAATTCTTACACCTTGAAAACTTTATTTCCCTAATTAGCCTTTGTCGAAAACTTTGTTCTATATACCAACACTTCTTTTTAATACTAAGGACCTATGGTATTTGAATAAATATTATTGTTATAATTATAATCTTATATACATATTTAATCAATTATGCATAGATGCATGAATTTATGACAATGCATAATATAATATAAGGTTTTGGTTTTAGTTCCTGACACGCGTTGTTGGCATCGAGGCGCGGGGTTTGGAGGCCTATTCGAAATATTTGCTGCCCTTGGTTCATTGCACGATTCTGTTGACCCGGTCAGTTGTTTTGGTTATTTTGCCAGGGCCTTTGCCAAAGAATGGCGGTTGCGATCACCTCCTCCTCCTTGCTGATTCTCCTTTCTTCTCTTTGCCTCCAGATCCTCCACAATCTGTGCCTCAGCCTGCTCCGCAATCATTGCCCGCTTCGCTACTTGTGTAAACTCCAGCTGTCGGACTCCCGTTATACTTAAGTCTCGATAAAGTTCAGGTTTGAGGCACGTTATGAACCTCGTCACCTTCAACAGATTAGTGGACACCATGTGAGGCAAAGCCGGACAGCTCCTCAAACTTACGAATATACTCCGCAAATGACATTTCTCCTTGTTTCAGGTTCATAAATTTGAGCATCCTTCGTTCTTGTTCATGGGCTGAGAAGTACTTGTTGTGAAGCAGCTCCTTGAAGCGCTCCCTCGGCATCGCCATTGGGTTCTCTAGTACCTTCACTTTGTCCCACCAAAAACCTAGTGTTTCCTCTTAGCATGGAAATGGCACAAAGAACCTTCTCCTCCTCCGGCACACGGCTATAGATGAACATGTCTTCGATCGTACTTAACCAGTCTTCTGCCACAATAGGATTAGTGGCATCAGCGAATGTCGGAGGGTTCAGTTTTCTGAAACGTTCCCCGATAATTCGACACGCTCTGGTTGCAGGGAGAAGTGGTGCTCAAATGAGTTGCGGTGTTGTATCAGCTCATTTATCTGGTCTGACTGGCGTTGGATCAGCTCGGTTAAGCGCATTATCATGGAATCACGCTCACTCGCAGGGGACTCAGGTTCGTCCCTACGGCTCGAGTCACCCACGTTTTCTCTACGTCCTCACCCCCATTTTCGATTATGATCTATCATCACACATACAACACATTTAATAAACATAATCACGTAAGTTATTAAAAAACCTAACAGGCGAGGCTGGTTCTCCAGGCTTTTGAGCGGCAGTACATGGACAGTCTTCAGAACCTATAAACCTAACGCTCTGATACCAATTGTAACAACCCTCACACTCACTTTTAAAGTACAGATGTTGGCGGATTTTCAGCAACGAAAACATTGGAAGACCCAATTAATAAAAAATTGTCCTCGCAAAATAAGATATATTGCAGTGGAATAAAAATATCTTACATGCGCACACGTTTCACACACGTCATATTTTACGTTTCACGCTCAATTCAAGTTTATTGACACACGCGAGACACACTAAAACCGCTCCACATATCACATCCATGTACCGCCTTGCCCTCAAAAGACCATGGAGTACCGCCACCAGCCGCGTTAGTTTTGACATGTTTACACATCGGGCTCGTCTACCTACAACACGTAAACTAAGCTCCTTGCCCAGTGATGAAATAATGCATGATGTAATCGTGCACTCAATCCCAAACCCGATATCTCACAGTAATGCACGCTCTTTCTTTTCTCACGCTATCTCCCATTTCACAAATTAGGACCCTAGGTTAGACTCGACACCTCGCATGACAATCACAATAGCGGTAGCCTACTCTAGAAGTTCATGTCAGGTCGCTTCTTCCGTATAATATATAAGACGGTCGCACCTCAGGAAGTTCACTCCCGGGTAGACAAAACATTTGCATCTGTATAGTTGACATAACGCTCACACCTGTCTACCGTCAGGTGTCATATTGAGTACTAACCTCGACTCATCAACGAGTCACCAATCACAAAACCATCATCTACCCCACTTATCAAAGCATTATCGTCTCCAACACGGTACACACAGTCTGAACCTCCATCGTTCTAGTATGAAATGCACATGACAGATAAATGCATGATATACGTAATTTATTTAGATCACATAAAATATTCACATATTGCACATAAAACACGCAAGCATGAAAACACATAAAAGCACATAATGTTTACGTGTCGTAGGTGAATATTTCACCTACCTGTCATCCTTAATTTCGCAATCGATAATTCCCTACTGTTTTAGACCTCTGTAAACAAGATAATTATAAATATTAGTATATGCATGAGTTTTAGACTAACAATATGGAATGATTGTATTTCGAAGGTCATACATGTTTCTAAAATATAAGTTTCCTAAATCACTTAGTTTCGAACTTTTGACTTGCCTCGAAATTCCCATATAATTTGAAATGACTAGACTCATAAATTAATAGTTTCGAAGGTTAGCATAATTCGAATTATAAATTTGAAAACCTAAATTTAGAAACTTAGCTAGCTTTCAAAATGACATTAGTTATTTCAAACCCTGGTTATTTATTCGCCTAAATTTTCTTAGGTCCCATAAACAATAATCAACCCGAAAAACATCCACTCCTAAATATTCTATATCGAGAACTTTAATCTTAACGAATCTTAACTTTAATCTTATCGAAAACCGTAACATGTAGATCACGAGAATCATATATTGATCTACATTAAGCACGTAATGAATGTCACGAAAATCTCATGATCACTTCGAAATCTCCTATGTTCATTCCTTTATCACGTGAAAATATTTAACCAAATATATTAAGTATACTAAGCATAATCGATAGTTCATATACCTTACTTCAAAATCAGGTTTTCGAATTTGCTTCGTGTTGGAAAAATGAGTTTTGCTAAGATTCTCCACTCTCGTTTTTCTCCTCTTCTGCACTTTTTCGTTGATATGAGATTTATATATTAAGGTCTTGAAAACTAGTAAGTGATTGAACAAAGTGATGATAACGATTTTCCCTTAGGCGTAAATGAATTATTTCATTATTAAGTACCTTTCCATCCGTAGACCAACTTTCGAAACTTTGCAATGAATTATTTTTCCTTTGCAATGAATTATTTTTCCTTTAGTCACTTTCGTATTTCTCTTTTGCTTAATGTACATGATATATTAGATATACATGATCACGATGTTTATAATTATGTTATTAGACATGATGGTAAAGGGACTCCCTTCCTAATTACCTCATTAGTTTATTATATTAGCCCCTAATGCCTACCTCTTCTTACGTAAAACTCATATTATTATTATTATTACTTAGTTCTCCCTAATTGAGCAAATAAATCGTCCCTTTCACCAAAATTAATTGTTTCCTTAGTCAATCACAAATATGCAAATATATATATGCATCATAAATACCACACATAAACTTCCCACACAAACATGTTGAGCCAGAAAGACTTCTACTTTTCTTACAATGAGCAACAAGATTTGTTGCTACTTAAATCTTAACGTGTAATGTTTCCAGTTTGATAGTGACCTTTACCTAGTATTAATCATAAGTATGTATTAATCCCTTTTTATTTTCTTTCGTGTGGGTCTTTATGACAATTGCTTATATAACTAATGTGAAGGTGACGTTTGTGACTAAAAATTAATTTCCTCCCATGCCGAGAAAAACTATGTCAAGTTCTTTTCTTAAACTTTATGTGCCATATTATATTCCTTTGTCTATGTTCATTATATTAAATTTCAACAACATCCTTTCCTGTTTGATTAAGTAATAACACGTCCCCTATACATATTGATCTCTATTTACACCTTTCTCTCTTAGCTAACCATAATTAATAATAATATATATGTATTTCATGATTTCCATAATTTATAGTACTTTCCGTTTTAAATTTCACGGGTATTACAGAAAATGCTGCTTTGGAGTTCATCAACAGTCATTCCTTTTAATTTTTTGATTATTCAATAGAACATACACATAATTGAACTTCGATGTCAACGATCTCATGATTTTTTCAGTAACATCTGCATCCTCCATCTTTGCTCTGTTAAGTCTCAACTTATTGACTATAGTGAGGGTACGAGCAAAATAATCATTTACAGACTCTTCTTCATTCATGCGTAGCACTTCATACTCCTCCTTGTCGATGTGCTCGTTGCACCCTTTCAGTCCCTTGATACTTCCTTTTCAAAGAATCCCATATACCTTTAGATGTATCTTTGTTCATATCGTTTCCAAGATTGATCTGTCAATGGCTTGAAAAAGATATTTTTGGCCTTCATATCCGTTAATGTCGCTTCATCAATTGATTTCTGTTGGGCTGCAGTAGGTGATTTCCTTCAGCAGCAACAGGAATACCATCTGATATATACTCCAATATCCCCTAGACTTCATGAAATTCTCCATGAGCATACACCAGTGATCATAACGTCCATTGAGTTTTGGAATAGCATGTTGCACCAAATCCACTCTCAGTACTCATTTCTTCCCTAACACAAAAGACTGCGGCTTTAATGTTTTCCGATCTCTCACCAGGCTCTGATACCAAATGGTAAACTATACAAAGATGTTTGGAATAAAGGGAAAAATTCACTCGTCTATTATCAAATAGATATAGCTTATATATAATCGTTACAGGAATTTACATGAAAAATTGAAAAAAAAAACATAACCAAACCTAAGGTAGTGGACAAGTTTAACTTAACCACGACATCGTATTCCTATAAAACATATATTATCAAAGATAAACTATTTTAACATAGTGTGCTCTCAGTTCGTTGCATACATCGTGTCAGCTGAAGCCTTTAGTCGTAGGGCATTCATTTGAAACCAATTGATCCATTTCTGTGATTTCTGGGTTGGTTTTACACAGCTGAAAAAAGATGGTTTGATGGTTGATGCCGTACCCATATACTGTAAAGTTTTGGTGCTTTGTTAAAACACATGAATATTCAAGGATCCAATTTGGCCACTAAACTAATGCTTTAAATGCTTAAAGTTGGTTTATAGAATATTATCAAGGCTTAGGAGGCTAAAAAGGCATCGAAAAAGCATAAGCACCCACCCAAGCTGATACATTCTGGTCCAGAATTTGGTCGTATAATTCTCTTGAAGCAGGTCTGAGACGTTCACAGGGACTGATAATTCTCTGGGATCAATGGGGTCCAAACTCTCAAGGAAGAGGAGACCTGAAGCACCAACGTACGAGGATCCCGAAAAACTAGCATCAGAAACACTTTGTGAGTTTCCTGCCTTATTGTAAAAGATCAAGTCGGCTGCATTGATTTCAAAATGATTGTTACCACATATATCTGTAAACGAAATTGTTGCAGTTACTGTGAGCGAAGCGTAAGCATTGCATGAGTTGTGCAAGAGATTAAGTAGTTCAGTTGTTGATGATGGCTTTATCCGGAAGGTTGTAGTTAAGTTTTATCACTGAGAAGTGTACTATTTGATCCTATGATTCTTAATCCTTTTCTTCTATTAAACTTTGTCGATTGACTTGTGTCATTTGGACGCAGGAAGAGCTCGCATTTGCACTATTTAGGAGTACAAGTAAAAGGAACCTCTTTGCAGACAGAGTGAGTTACATTGATTCAGTTCTTGAATTTTTTCTTGCTGCGTGAAGGTTAGAAAACTTCCATTTCCCGAAAATTTTGTTTCTTCAGATATTCGATCTCTTCGAATTCAAACGAAACGGGCGGATCGATTTCGAGGAATTTGTGAGGACATTGAGCATCTTTCATCCCAAAACACCTGTGGCTGTGCCTAAAAAAGTTGCAGGTATTCATCATCACTGTTTCTTTTTATTTCTACAAGTGATTCTTCTGATGCATTCACCTTTCATTTTCATACCTTTGGACATTATGTTGCTATACATTCATAACTATGCTACGCCGCTGCATTCAAGCTATACGACTTGAGGCATACTGGCTTCATCGAACGTGAAAGTTAAGCAGATGTTGAACAAATTACTTAAACACCACTTGTAAAAGTTGAAACACATCCTCTTTTCAAACTCATAGGTACGTTTTTGCAAGATCTGATTAATTTCTCGCCAGTTTCCTTCCTTTTTATAAGTGTTAATAGAAAAAGCTCTACATCTTTTGGACACTGAATCTTACTTGCGTCTTGTTATTCTATGATATCTGACCTGACGACATCTCATTCCACGCATGCCAAACACAGTTGAAGGAGATGGTATTGGCTCTTCTGAGCGAATCTGACTTGATTATGTCCGAAGACATAGTAGATCTATTGCTGATAAGGTTCGCACCTTTTTTGCCCATAAAATTTTCCTATAGCATGAAGCATTACATTTACTTGGATCCTCTCGTTGCAGAAAATTTAAAGAAGCAGATAGTAATGGCGATGGCAAGATCGATGAAGCAGAATGGAACGAATACGCAACCAAGAACCCTTTATTTCTGCGTAATATGACTCTTATATATCTCCTGTGCGTCGATCAATAGAGAGTACTGTATCCTATTATATTCCTTCTATATAGGTGCGTCACAGTTGTAATTTTCTTTGCTAATTTCCAGGGACATAACTATGACTTTCCCCAGCTTCATCGTCAATTCTGAGATAGAAGACAAAAAGTTGATGGGGTGATGTATGCATGTATATATTATTCACTGCATCAAGTTCCATTAGTTTCATGTATTTTTTGTTTTTTAATTTTGAAACGCTCCTTCGCGTGTAATTTCGTTTCTTTGTTATCAAGACATTGAATGTGTTTACCTACACGTGATCCCGATATTCATATCCACGATCTTTTGGCCAATATTTTCAACTATATTTTATTTTCAATAGATATCCTCACGTTTATTCTTTCTTAACTAATAGTTTCGCATCTGTTTTTTTTTTTATATCTAGACTTAGATATTTTTTTTCTTTTACTTGTCCTATTAGATTTGAATTTATTGTTGAAATGACTTTAATATATTGAAATGATTTGGGGTCCTTTGCACATATGGGTGAGAGATGCAATCCTCCTTCTAGGTCGTCTAAATCACTAAAATATTATGCATATATCTTAGGGTATGTGCATTTTTTTTATTATTACCAATTTACCACAAATGTAAAAGGAGAAAAGAAGAAAAGAAAAGGCATTTTTTAATTTATAACTAGTTAGTCTTGCACATGCACATTTGATGCTGTGTGCAATTAATAATATCATTTAGCGATTTTATTCCGTGGATGGTTTTATTTTCGATGATAATTTTATTATTTTATTAAATAAACAAGTTTTAACAGCAAAAAGTAACAGTTTATAGAGGATTATGATGTTTATTATAATAGAATAGATCACCGGGATTTTTAATTATTTAGAGCTTTTTTTATTTTATTATTAATAAATAGGATTATTTTAGCAAATATTAAGAAGTGCAAAACGCTTCTATTGGACACGGCGTGCATCCATTGGATGCACCGTCGCATCCATGATGCGATACCCATCCCATTTTAAAAAACTTTTTTTCTTTTCTTTGGACTTAATGGTCCAATGGATGTGATACCCATCTCATTCAAAATGTTCTTTTTTGGCTTGGACTTAATGAGTCGTCTTTAATTGACGCATAAATTGAACCAACATTATTTTAAATACACATTATTTTATTAAGGCATAAATTGAATCAAAATTATTTTAAATATACTTAAACACTATGAACCGGAGATTACACAATATAAATATTTAAACCACAGATAACGACAGACGACATCAATAACACATATGAGTGAATTTTATGTCTGTTAGCATGTATATGGATGAACCGTACGTTTGATTTACCTTCAAAGTTAATATTTAAAATAATGTCACGTCATTCTTCTATATTTTGACGTCGGGAAGCATTAAGTTATTCTTCGTTACCATACGTTTTCTACATTTGAGCTGAAATGAGTAACAGCAAATTGTCCAAAACCAGTATATATGCTTTAATAATTTATTAAGTATTTTCTTTCGCATATGACCGGTAGTTGAGATGTTTGAATTTCAATATTAAATATATGTAATATAATATGTGCAATATAAAGTAACACCATATATTACCACAAGTGTCCCTGATCAGACTAATATCTACTGTAGATAAATAAATAAACCTATAAATAAATGCATTGAACAGTTTAACATAGGTAAGATATCAATTTTCACCACAGCCTTCGTATTAACACAATAACTCCTCCGTATTTTTGTCAGAACAAATGAAAGTAACATGGCAAAAGTTAGCTGCATTTTAGCAAGCTGTTAAAACATTTAATTATGAAACTTCGATCAGTTTAGGGTCTGAAGAACTCATAGATTGATGTGTTGTCTATCAGCTTCGTCTCTGCTTTGCTTTCACGAGATTGGAGATAAATAACACCACTACATGTCTAAGAAAAAATGTCTACTCCTTTGTCCCCAAATCATTACCTTTAAGAACGAAACATGGGTTTTGGCATGTATCTTGCAATTTTTTACATACAAGAAATTGAGACATATGTATCTTGCGATTTTATCATTTTTAATAAATGATAAAACTTAGAAGTTGTTGTGCAAGATGCTATATTAAATGTAAAATTCTCAAGTCATGGATCAATTTTGCCATTTCCCGAAACGTAGAGTTTATTATCATCGAACTACTACACTTCTTTGGGCTTGAAGAAAATGACTGGAAGTTGAGCCGAATTCACTTGTGGTAAGAAAATTATTACTTAATTATTATTAGCAGTAGTGTATATTATCTTGTACAAAGTATAATAGTGCACTGTTTACGTATGTTGTATTGTAGTATAGGGGTGAGAAAAACGGATATCCGAAGCGATGGAAAGAAGACTTAGAGTGTCTTCTGTTACCTGAAGATAGTGTTCTTGCGTGAGATTTGAAGAGCAAAGTGAGAAGATTAATGAGAATTATAAGGGAAAAATAAAATTTCATAAGTACAAGGTCTTTCATCTTCGGTAAAGTTTTCTAGTGAGTTCACGAGGACTGATTGAGTATCTCTCCATACATAAAAAGGAGATGGGAGGAATCGAAGTTAAACAAACCAAATTCTCTCTCCTTGGACTCTTCCTAGAGGGCTCGACAGCATGAAAATCCGCATATTCTGGCTCGATTTTGTTGAGGATGATACATATTTGATACTTTAAACTGCCTTTTAAGGCTACAGAGAAACTTCTCAACTCTAAATAAAACTTACCACTACATCTAACTTCATAGCTACTATAACTACTGATAAGTTCAAACACAAAGTTTACGTAAACTAAATACCATTGCTTCCAACAGATTCCTCATCCATTTTAGAATCTGCCTCGTAAGCAGACTCTGGTCTGTCTTATTTACACGGACGTAGAGAGTCTTGCTTCCTTCCTAGTGTTCGAAAAGCAAGAAACTCCCCTCTTCGAGACTGTGGACATTGTAGAACAAGGACCATTCCGCCGTAAAGGCCAAACAGTCTTTGACGCGAGGCAGCATCACCGACCATTGGCTGTTGCTGGCGTCCTTGAGGTGGAAGAGATGGCGAGCCTTGTGCTCTAGAGTGCGGGCGATAACAGGAGACAGTTCCTGAAAGAAGATGATGAAGATGAAGAAGGAATTACGTTTATTAGTTCAAGAGTTGAGTATGTATCATGCCATGATCTTGTCGTGGTCCTTTCCAGACATAACCTTGGAGAATCGAGTGATTTTCGAAGGTGCACAAGCAACTTGAGTCATGAAAACAAGAGAGAGACACACATATAGAGAGAGAAAAATAAATGAAACTTTTGATAGATTTGTTTTGTAGGAGGAGAAAGTATGTTCAAAATGGAAATTCTTGTTTACTTACTATTTGCGTCCACTAAACGCGTTTTTGCACTTGTTAATATTTGCTAAAATAACTCTATTTTTATTAAAAATGAAATAAAAAAGCCCAAATAATTAGAAAGCCCTTGATTACCACTCAGTGTAAAAGAAAAAACAAGATAAAAGGCCTCTAATTTATCCTTTAATCTTTTTCCAAGTTGCTTTGCTTCTATTATGATGCTCTTGTCCTAGACAAAAGTTTAGAGTGGCATGCGTTTATGACAAAAGCACTTCAACCATAATGATCTTACTTTGATTCCAAATCTCTCTCTTCACTCTTCTCTCTCTCTCTCTCTCTCTTGCAGACATGAGCCAACCTCAATTCCCACGCAGATCCAACAACGACAACATCGATCAGAACCCAAATCCCCACTTCCACCACTACACCTCCGACCCCAAGAAATCCAGCCACACCTGCCTCGCCTCGTGCGCCGTCGCCACCGTCTTCCTCCTCGCCGTTGCCGCGGCGGCGGCCGCCGTATACTTCTTCCTCTTCAAGCCCAAGCCGCCCTCATCTCCGTCAACGCCGTACAGTTCCCAACATTCTCCCTAGACAACAACACCGTCAACTTCGAGCTCTTTCAGTACGTCACCGTCACCAACCCAAACCGCGACGAGTTCTCCCACTACGACAGCTCTCTTCAGCTCCTGGTCTACTCCGGCGAGCCCGTGGGCACCGTCTTCATACCCGCCGGGAGGATCTCCGGAGGAAGCAGGCAGAGGATGTCGGCGGAGCTCGATCTCAAGGAGTATCCCCTCCCCGCCGCCGCCCAGCCACAGAAGGTCGCCTTGGGCGGCGGCGGCGGCGCTGTGGGGAACGTGATGGAGGTGCAGACGAAGATGAGGCTCGTGGGGAGAGTTAGGGTGCTGAAGGTGTTCATGCACCGAGTAGAGAGTGGGGTCAAGTGTAGGGTGGCCGTGGAGGTCACGCGCGGCACTGTTCTAGGCGTAAGGTGCTAACATAACACCTTCGCCAGTCACCATATTCTTCACTGTATCTCTGTGGCAGCAAAGCTGCGACTTAATCCAAGGTAGAAATTTCAAAACGTTGTGTAATAGCAGATTGAGTTTGTGCATATTGTGTTAGATATATTTGAGGGAATGATGAAGAAGCATAGTTTGACGAAGCAACGAAAGAAGTTGCCCCTGTTTCAATCTCTTTCTGACTGAATCTGCTGTTCGAGCTTTCAATGCAAGAAAGTTAGTTCGATATCTCATTGCAAACTACCTTAAGATTTCGAAGCATGAGAAAAAGCCTCAACGCCGTTGTAAACATTTCGTCTTTAAGGTTTGATGCGCCTCTTCGGTCTTGACTTCGATCTCCTCCTGCAAAAACACCAATAAAGATTACATTTTTGCAGGCGGGAATCGCCACGACAGCTCGAATATTCACTTTTTCCAGTTAGAAAGTTTTCGTTTGTTACCTCTTTACTGGTTTCCCAACGCCGAAAACGCCCTTCATCAGTGCGTTGATGTCCACTCCGCGCTCCTTGGTGATCTTGTCGTGGTATATCTTACTGCCAATTTCCACGATCGATTCTTCGACTTCTTCCAGCGTTTGGTCTATGCTGAGCTGAAGCTGACCTTTTCTGACCACCGTTACGCTGAAACCATTTGCTTTCGCCTCACGAAATGCATCCTGGAAGGAATTCAAGGCATAGAAGTATTTCAAGAATCTACCTCACTGCTTTAGTGAAGCAAGCTAAAATTTTATTACCTTGGGTGGTCTAGCAACGACAAAAGCATGTCCATTTCCTAGCATTTCCATGTGAGCTTGTATTATATAGCACATGTGTTTGCAGTCACCGGCGTCTTCAAAGGCGATAACATGGTACTGCTTAGGGTCCAATTCAAGGTCAGCGGCCATTTCTAACGAATAGAAGCCCACTTTCTGTTCTCCATCATCTTCGACGGTGTAAAGCTCTATGCACTGAGAAAGACGAAGAAAAATTTACCAAGAAATCGTATTGAAATAACCGAAGAAGAAAGAGGAGTAAGCTGCATACCAATACGTGGGGTAGGTCGAGCCACCACAAGTAATCTTCTTCCTTTTCGTCTGAGTATTCGCGGTACTTACTCACCACAGCTTGGGGCCCGAAGAGCTCCATTTCCCTCTTCACTTTCTCAAGCTTTTTGTTGATGAAGTTTCGTCCCTTTTCTGGGATTTTCTCCATCAATTCGGCGGCTTCTTGAATTTCTTTCTCAGTGATCCATCTGTCCAAATCCTTGCCGATGTTTCTCATCTCGGCTTTGATTTCAGGGTCTGTCTCGGCGTTGTAAGAGTCGAGAAATCCTTGGGACCATTTCTTGGTGTGTTGCCAGAATTCTCGCCCGTTTTTCTTGCCCGCCTTAACAGAGCCGTCGCTGCCTTCTATAACAGTCCTTGGAGAGGTTGAAGAATCTCTCTTTGTGTTCGTAACTGCTTTCTCATTTGACGAGGGGGAAGGTTTGTTTTTCGATCCTTCCAATTTCTCTTTTTCGTCGGCTTTCTTTGAGAGGAACGAATTCTTGAGCCCTTCTGCAATAAACGACTTTCTTTGCGCGGTGAAATTGTTCAGAAACTCGGGATTCTTTTCTGCTGGCGGGACTTTCCAACGAGGTATGATTTTCTCTGGCGGGTCATATATGCTGATGCCATCTGTTGTAAGGGGACAATTGGGAAAAAGTATATAATATATAAAATTCGCCGTCTATCTTCACTCATCAATATGATAAGTTTCTGATAATTTTCTAGGATTGTTCTTGAAAGGAAAGAACAACATGGGACAGCATTTACCTGCTCCATAGTCGAGGTTTTCGATGTTTGAATGGAAGTACTCATGCAACTTCTGCAGATTTTCGTTAACTCGGTCTACTTTCTTCTCAAGGCCACCGAAGAAAGCAGATTTGTCTTCGTCACTCATAAGATGAAACGGATCTCTGCCCGATAGCTCATTGTCTCGAACTTTGAACACAGTCTCTCTGAGCTTTTCGTCTTTCATCCACTCAAGTTCGCTCTCGCCTGAATCTGATCTAAAATCTGAAGCTAAGTCCAATCCTTCGCTCGCCTTCTCTCTTGCAGCTTGGTAATTATCTCTGAAGCCTACTGCCATCCTTTTCACTACGGGCTCAAGTTCATGAAAATTCTTCTCTACCCAGTTCTCATTCTTTGCAACATTGTTCGATTGAGGCGTATGAAGATCTAACAATCGTTCGTTTGTTAGAGTATCTTCAGTGTTATGATCACTGAGCGGCGCAAACCCTTTCTCTGTTTCAACAACACCATTAACTTCATCAGATGCCTCGCCTACTGAAGAAGATAAGCTATTTCTGGGCTGTTCTTCTACAGTGTCTATTTCAGTATTATCAGATTCTGCAGCAGGTTGATTGCTGATACTAATTTGAGCTGGGAATATACTCCACTTTTCCATTTCATCCATGCTTTGTTCAGCCCTCTGAACGTCGTTGCTGCGACTAGAAAGACTAGAAAAATCATCCAAATTATTTGAAAGAGAAGAAGAGCTTAACCCATCAATCAAATCTACGGTGCTAACACTACCGTTCGTGCCCACGCGGTTATGTTTCACCTCTGATGTCTTATGCTTCCTTGAGAGGAATTCCCTGGCTTCTTTAGCCGACCTTATAATCTTTAACTTCTTTTTCGGGTAACTTTCGTGGGAACCTGATGATGAGACTTTTGAAAGATCAGAGCGTAGGTCTTCTTCTTCACTCGGTTCTGAGGACTTCGGCGGCTGTTGTTCTACCTCACCTACTTCACATTGCAAACCAGGGCATCATTAGGAACAACATCATCTGAGATCTTATATATCTCTGCTTCTTCATCAGAAATAGCCTCTCCAACATTTTCCAGGCCCGTCGAAATAACCTCATCAATGTCTCGAACGCTCGCCTCGTTTTGAATGGACGGATGGTCAATGGAAAGCTCTTCGAATGCTTCATCGGATCCCCCGACATTTTCGTTATCCTGGCGACGATTTCTTTCCTCAGCTTCCCTTGCTTCTCTGGCCATCGTCCTGATTTCTACGATTTTATCTCTAAAGTTCTTACCTTGGTAATCTGATTCGTCAATCTTTTCAAGATCATTATTCAATCCCTTCGCCTTAATGATGCTACTCATAAGCTCTTCCTTGTCGAGCTGAGGCCTATTGAAAGGCACAGACTTTGGCTCTATTTGAGCAGGCAAAACCTCTACGATTCCTTCCATTGCCTTCTCCTTTTCGGCCCTCGCTTCATTTTTCTTCGCAACATCTTCTTCTCAGAATTTGTGTACTCCTCCTCATCAATATCGCCCCAGACAGAGAATATTCCTCTAGCAGCCCAAACCACAACCAAAGCACAGAAAAACCATCCTCCAAATCTTGAAATTCTGGGAAGCAAGGCTGGTTTTAACGCAACACCATTAATCATTTCCGTAAAACTTGACTTGTGCTTAACAATCGCTTCCCTTGACTTACCAATAATCGTCTCCGTAAAATCTGATTTCTCACCAGAAACCAAGAACTTCGCCACAGAGCTATGCTTAGGTATGGTATTGCTTCCATTCTCCATTTCTTTAGCAATGTCTTTTGCAAAAGATATCTTATACTTAACTTCATCCATGTCCTCACCAAGACGACTACGTCTAAGAATTTCATCCTCGTTAACGACGACTTTCTCCACTTTACCTTCGAAATCCTGGAAAACAGTGAATATAGGTCCAGCACCTATGCCCCAGAATTCAGAGTCTTTCTTATACTGCTCAACCCAATCCTCTAACTTATTCCACATAATAGACTCTCCAAATTGCTTTTTGCTCGAAAAAAATATCGTTTTCAGCTCCATGTTTCTCGCTTTTATCATAAACGGCAGCTTTTTCATTCGGATCGTCGACATCTGGTTCAGTTTTATGCAAATCATGAACTGGGTTTTGCAGCTGACTCACCTCTCGATGCTGTGGTTGAGTGAGCTTTTTCCGCAGATAATTCTCGCGCGTGCTGCGTCTGCCGAAACGAGCTGAAATTTGGAATTTTGTTGCTGAGAGTATAGTAAATGAAGGACTCAGTGTGAATTGTCTGAATTTGCTACGTCGTACAATTAGCTTGGAAGGGGTTTTGCATCTGATTAATGGAGGAGAAGGTAATGGTTGAGAGACGAACGAGATTTTCGATTTCAGAAACTCCATCCTCTTCTTGCTTGTTTCGCTCTAATTGTAAATTAATTCCATGCGCATATGGAGAGAGAGAGAGAGAGAGAGAGAGGACGAAGATGGTCGATGAGCGCATTTATCTGCTGATTTAGACAGCAATTTCTTCAAAATAAAGAAATACTTTACTTAGTACAGTACATTTACTTGAGCAACTCTTGAAATAATACACAACATCAGCAACAGAGCAACATCAACAGCAGCAAACTTCTCAAACAGATCATCATCACTTAAGGGTTTCGGAGGAAGAAGAAGCAAAGAAAACATCAAGAAAAGCCCATTAAAAACACCCCAAAAGCCAAGCAACCATCTTTTTATCCACCCAAGATTCAACAAAAGTTAGGTATGCAAGCGCCAGCCTCGGGATTATTCTGCTGTTCTTTCCATATCCTCCCAGTGACTCGAAGCTTAAGCTCCTTCCTATCTCCCCCCGAGAAGAAAAGCGCCATATTCCTCATTATAAGAAGCCCATCGTGGCTATCTCGAACCTTACGGTGGCTATCTCTGATGCTCCTCGGCGTCCCCTCCCAGGTGAGCTTTCGTCCGTTCCCTCCAACCTCTAGACTATAGCTGTAATTTCGAGCCTCTGCTTCATCTCCCATGAAACGTAGAAACGCCATGTACACAGGTGCCATTCCCAGTTGGAAGGCTTCGAAGTGAAGGCAAAAGTACTGACCAAAGCAGTGGAAAACCTGGAGAGAACTCTTTCTTGGTCATCGCATTGCAAGTTTATTACCCAATAAAGAAGGAAAAAAAAACAGAAAGGTGCTAACTTTAACATGGGTAGTAACTAAGTTCACTCACCGTTAGCATCCACGTGGCGTTTTCTACGTCGCGGGGATTGGATTTGACGTAGCGATGGTTGAAGGTGCACCCAGAATGCATGTCCACTTTGTGGTCGTCTCTTAAATGGGTGACTAAGTACGGTATGTCTCCGACAACTGAGCACTCTGAGCCAGCGTAGGGGCAACTGTAAGGCCTGAAGTTGCAAGCAGCTTCGTGCTTAAGCTTGCTGTAATAAGGGAATATCTCGGGGCAGCCCAGGGAGGTGTACTTGCAAGGAAGTTCGAGGGATTCTGCCACTTTTCTAGGGCAAGGCATCTTATGTCTCCGAGTTCTTGTCTGCACGTTGGGCATCTGTTGTGGACCCTTATTTTGCAGGTCGAACAAAGGGTGTGCCCGTTGTGACACTGCAGAAGAACTCACTGTTAGCAAAATGTAGATGCTGCATTGCCTAGAGAGGTTACAGCGAAAAGGTAAGGTTCATAGAATACGCAAATGATTCAGGCAATATTCCATGTCCCTTGCAGCGAATTTGACGCATATATGGAGAAATTAGATTCTTGGAATCGTTATCATATATTTCTTCAGCTGTTGTTTTTTCCTCTTTGATCTGTCAATTTCGTACTCTTCGTTGCTCGAGCTACTTGATATGCAAGAAAGACAAGTGGATTTGGCTTTTGGCGCTTCTAACATGTGCTGATTCTACTCTCCCAGGACCAAATTCGTGCATCATTACATAATTGTCACGTTTTAGCCCAAGACAAAGATCATCAGAGAAGCAGCTATATTCCTAGGAAAATGGGATGGATATGTAAAAGCTCGGCTGAAACAACATAGAAATCCCACTCGGAAACAGAAAACAAAATCCTAGTTCAACCCGACAAAGGACAACTAAAGATCTAGACAAAAGCTACAAAATCAACAGACTAATGGTAAATGCGTTATGAGCATCGCCGACGAAAACATAAAGATTGAATCGAATCTTGGCTCAAAAAAAAGAAAAAAAAAAGAAAGAAAACGATGATTACAAAATCCAATATGGTTAGAGGGGAAAATATACCTGATGAATAGGCGGGTACATAGAGTTCGTACAAACGGGGCATTCGAGAAGCTCGTGAACGCTTGTCGCCGGATTAATCACAACCCCATTAACAACATTATTGTTATGAGAAGGCTTCGAAGATGAAAACTGAGAATACGGATGTGGGTGAGAGATCTCCTCTTCCTCGAGCCCATCTGCGGGCGATATGCATTCAATATTAGATTCCATTTCTTCTTAATGTAATCTCTTCTTTATTTTCCTATGTTTCTTCCTCTTGTGAGCTTCTAAATCACGCTATTGCCTATGGGTGGCGATGAACGAGCTCTCATAATTGTTTCGAAGGATTGTAGGGTTGTGAACCTAAAAAAAAAAGAGAAGGAAAAAGAAAAAGAAAGTGAGGGAGTTCTTCAATTGGAGGTGCTTTTCATGATGGAGCTTCCTCCTCACTTTCCTTTGTGAATTTGTGTTTTGTTTCTTATTTTTTAATTTATGAGATAGATAAGAGAGTTTGTGAGGGATTGGTCAAGGACATATTTAAGAAAACGTACTTCTATAATCTGGCGTTCAAGTAATAAGTTTTGGTTACACATATATTTTTTTTTATATAAGATGGACAGACACGCAACGAACCCCGACAAGGGACCCGTGCCATACAACAGGGAACGCAGACGCTGTCAGCACGGGTCCCTTGTAGTAGGGGATCCATGCTATACAACAGAGTATCTCTGCTATTTAAAAAGACCCTGTAAAATGATGAAAATAACTTAAATTGAAAGTTATTTTAACAGGTTAAATTAAAAGACTATTTTTAACGTTGAGGCGAGTCAAAGGCTATTTTTTTAAGGGTAATTCTATTGGCACCCACCTTTTTTTCTATTTGCAAATCCGAATTAGTATGTAGAGTAAAACATTAATTATTTACCAATAACATATATCCTATATAAAAAGGAAAAAAAAAAATGAGTTTAAGGTTAATAATTTAAGTAATATGTAAAGTAATATTAAATAATACTTGGCGATTAAAAGGCAATTTTTCCAACTGGGCGGGCATGGTAAATGAAGGCCCGCCCCGCCCTACTGGCGGGTAACGGGCCTGTTGGGCCGCGACCCGTCTAAAAAAGAAAACATTATTATATAAAAAAAAAAGAAAAAACATTAAAATAAACTAATGAAGTGTTATACCCTAATCAAATTTAAATCATTTAATAAACATTGTTATTTAATTTGATTAAATTAAAAATTGGATCTCAAAAATATAACAACCCATATAATTCATTTATATATTAATATTTTTTTTACAAAAATATTTTTGATACTTGGCGGACCTGCCCGCGCCCACGCAGGCTTCCGGCATAGGCCAGCCACAGTTCGCCCCGCCAGCCCTACTGGCGGGTAGCGGGCCTGGTGGGCCCGGCCCGTCCTAAAACATAAAAATGACAAAGTTATATAAAAAATAAAAAACATTAAATAAACTAACGAAGTTGAATTACTCCTAATAAAAATATAAAAACCAATAATTAATTTATATATTATTTAATAAAAATATTTTATGATATTTTCCGGGTCTGCCCGCCGCCCGCGCTGCTTACCTGCATAGGCCTGCCCTCTGGTGGGCCTGAGAAATGGCAGCCCGCCCCTCCCTTGGCGGGCCCACTGGCCACGAGCATTTTACTAGTTCTAAATGTGTCATTGGTTAAAATGACTTAATTAATCATTTTTTTAATAGTCCATGTAATTAATATTATTGATTTAATGGAAAAATGTTAAAAAATATTTTTTTTGCTTTGGCTTTTCTTAAATAAGAACTCCACAATATAACATTGCATGATCGCTCTCTATTATTCTATCATTCAACTCATTCGATTTTCTGCATGTCATCCAAATTCAGATTTTGGACAGCGTATCGAAAATTGTCAACGAAATTAAATTAATTTTTCCAAAGTGAAGAATTACCCATATGTACTTATATGTAGCCCTCGATTAATTTAGAATCGAACCCTAAATTGGGCGCTTTCAAGCCGACATTTTTTTGAAACAATAAATCAACGGTCAAGATTCGTGACAAAAAAAATGTAACAGTTTTAAACTGTAAAACCGAAAACACGTCGATGTCTACCTCTATCCATATCACCAATTCGATGAAGTGAATCGATTAATTAAAACCATATTGAACGTATGGATAACGCATACATAGACGGATAATTCTTGGATATTGATGAGATGGGATCTTAGAATAAAAATAATAATTAATAATTAATAAGGCATGTAAATGTATGCCCCATTTGGTCTCTGCTTGCCAAGTAAAATGTAGTGCTTTACGTGAATCATAAATATAGCAATTATTATTTCTGCAGTAGCAACATTTTCTTTCAAGGCTGCCGTTGAAAAAAAAAAAAAAAACTTTTTAAACACCATTTAAGTATAAAGAAACAAATGATACTCCCTCCGTCCCGCTAATTTTTCACATTTTTCTCATACTTTTCCACTTCGAGCGTTCCTATAATTTATCACATTTCTTATTTAGCAAAAAACTATCATAAACAATCAATATAATAATATTAAATATTATTAAAAGACGTGTTAAAATATACACTTTTTAACATTTTCATTATACAATATTATTATAATAATACTATCTTAATTAGGAGTGAGTAAACGGGTTCGGATATCGGGTATCCGCCCGACCCGATCGGGTTATTTACCCGATTTTAAAAATAAATTTGGGTTTTTCGGGAAACCCGATACCCGATGGATATTATCGGATCGGGTTTCGGGTAGCTTTGAGCTACCCGAAATACCTGGTCGGGTACCCGAAAATCCGGCCCAATAAAACCAGCCCACCATTAGATAAACATCCAGCCGACCCATTTTCCCCCTTTGTTTGGCACTTACTAAAATCTGGCCCAAAGAAATAGCCCACCATAAACCATTAGATTAGACCAAATAAATAAATAAAAAAGAATCCACCTCACAACACAGAACAGGAGAAGGACGAACGACGAGAAGGCCAAACGAAGTCATAGCATAGCAGAGACCCTCACGGCTCGCCACC
>JAPQWV010004038.1:0-34453 GCA_027422505.1 Craterostigma plantagineum | reverse complement strand
ACTGTAGTTCCTATACGTGCATTCGATCTTCGTGAAATTCCCCGAGTTTAGACGCTTTCGGCGCCTAAGGTCTCGGAAACCACACATACGAAACCGAATTCCATCTCTGGTCGGTTTTACGTAGTGGTATTCAATGTTTTGGTTCTAATCGGTTTAGTCACTTAGTCCGTCTCATAAATCAATCAATAATCAAACGCATGGAGGCCAATCACACGTACGCATATGAAGCGCAAACAAAGAATACATAACTTAAATCATATGATTAAATAAAATAATAATTGCATTAATACGTAGTCATAATCCGGCCTCACACGGCCTTAATCACAAAAGAAATTAAGCTAGCATATTATACGAAAACGACAACGAATCAAAAGAAAAAATTTTCGATAACGAAATATTAAAAGGTAAGAAATTCGCCCTTTTTCGGTGCTCGACTTGCCTCGCTCTCAGCCGTGGTTCGTCTTTTTTTTTTCACAGCGCCCCCGCTCCTCCTCTGTCTATAATCGCTGCCCTCTATATATAGAAGAAAATATTCCAACCGACCTCTCAATGATGGGTCGAATCTTGCATATCTTCCCATATTCAAGTTTGAATTCCTTTTTTATAATACTCGATCTCTCCTCCTCATTGGACACAATACTTCTTCATTGACTTGGTTTTCACGTGTCTCTCTTCTAAAATAAGAAAACTGGTCAAATTGCAGATTTGCCCCAATTAATGTAGAAACTTGCAAGAAGATCCTTAAGATTCAAATCGTCCAAAAGTGATCTTATTTTCCTTTGTCGATCTCGTTTGCTTGACATTTATCAACAACCCCCAAACTAACTTCGATCGTCCTCGATCATAAAACCGGAATAAACCAAATCAAGTTAGGATTATAGAACATCTATCAATGAATTATCCTGTTTTATCTCAGAAAACGTAAAAGCATATAAAGACGGGATAATCATCACTAATGAACGATCTAGTCAAAACAACGATGCATGAGGTAATAAGTCGCAATCTTATCATAGCATGAAGACATTTCTAGAATTATACCACGCATCAACATCCACAACTCTCACAAGGATCGCTCAAATCGCTCGGGGTATTTTCAAAGGGATCTGTATAAAAACGCTCAATTCACGACATAAAAGAATCTACTCTGTGCTTGCAAATATATGATATCATAGTCACAAAGTAGAAGTCATGCACGAATCAAAGGGTCTTTCATCAAAGGTTGCAATGGGGCTCGGGTTTTGAAAAGGTGCGTCATATAGGAAAGTGAGCTAAAGTATCGAATGTATCAATCATCGAATCGCTCTTCTCACCACTTATTTCGCTCTTCTAACGTCGTGCCTATTTTTCACTCGACTCGCCATTTTTCCTTTTCTAGCTCTTCTCGCCCGCTTCTTCCTCCTTTTTTTCTTCCTTATCTTTTTTTTTTTCCTTTTTTTTGTTTTTTTTCTTTCGAACCAGCCCCTCATATCGTTTTTTTTTCGAAGGGAGATGTTTCTAGTCCGCTGTAATATTACGACGAAACTAGTGCCCTTCCAATCAACAAATAAGTCAAATAAGGCTCAAATGGGCTCACTAAGTGGTAAATATGTAAGGTAGGGAATATATTAGGCCTGACTCAATCCTAGTGCCCTTCTCATTTTCGCACACAAAATCCACATAATAACCATTGATATGCATAACAGAGCAAGTTCGAAAATATTCAGTCCATGCGGGTCACACAAAATAAACACTTGAGCATAATGAGTTGCTCTGAATTAATCTCTGAAGGCTCAAAAACTCACATATTATAACTGGATTTGTGCTTCATGATACGCAATATTTCTCCTAAAGCAGTCATTATAGCCAGATAATCATGCTAATATCACAACAATGCAACATGTGAGACTATCACACTCAACTCGTCGAATCATATCACGACACGATAGAATTTTAAAAATTTTTCATCATAGATAGGAGATTTCACAGATGACGTTCAATTCGCAACTTTCATCAGTTATACCCACTTAAATAGCCAAAATACATCGATACCTAAACAGTAAGCATATTAAATATAGCATGTGTCACATCCCACCCCCAAAACTAATAGCACATTGTCCTCATGTGTAAATTAAAAGCAAAGAAGAGTAGAAGTGACACTGCCCTGAATTTTAACGTCGATCGATGAAGACTTGGTTGATCGGCAGTAAACAAGCAACCAATGCGAACGGACAACCCCCAAACTAGTTATGAGCCTGCGCGAATAAATGACTAGGCGGCACCGTGAGAGCGAATTTTTTCATTATAAAAATAAAATAGGACACCTAGTAGATAGGAATAATATATATGCATCGATAGGCCTTGGGTTGCCTCCAAGAAGTGCTGTTTTTATAATCGTTAGCTCGACTCACAAACCGCTTATTCTGGTGGATGATCGAGGTTAATCGAGTCTTCTTTCCAAACATCTCGATCGTTGTACACCTTGGGCTCCCCTCTTCCCCGGCGAAATTGTCTGTATCGTCGCGTAGGGTTGAGGGTTCTCCTTTTTCCCGCCATACGTAGATGCCACCCTCTGTGTAATCTTTCAGACGACGCTTTTTTCTTTTTCTTCGGTGGAACCACCTTCTTGTTGGATTTAGAACCATTGCTCTTTTTAGTCCACGGCATCCACCTGTTAAAGTTCAGCACAGAAGAGACTAGGTTATGGTTAGATTTTAGTTGTGTTCCCGTTCGGCGCATCTACTCGAGCATCAGCCTTAGTGTTCTGGCGGTCCTTCAGCTTGCTGGTATTCTCTCCAGATAAGTTGTACCTGGAAGACTCAGAACACTTAAAAGCACAAGGGTCAAAGATATCGATAAAGGAACAAGAATCATCAGTAGGGCATTTCATAGATTTGTAAACATCAAATTCCACTTTATCGTCCCCCTACTTGCAAAATAATTTTACCGTTACCGACATCAATGATAGCTCTTGCCGTGTTTAGGAACGACGTCCAAGTATCAGGGGAGGTTTATCATCTTCATCCATATCCAATACGATGAAATCAGCCGGAAAGTAGTGCTCTCCCTACTTTCACCAATACGTCTTCCATTTTTCCTCGTGGATACGTGATGATCTATCGGCGAGCTGAAGGATAGTCGATGTGGGTGTCGGCTCGCCAAGTCCCAGTTTCCTAATTAATGAAAATGGCATCAATTGATACTCGCACCAAGATCGCATAACACGTTATTAAATGTAATAGATCCAATAGAACAAGGAATAGAGAAACTCCTTCGATCCTTAAGCTTCGGCGGGAGCTTCTTCTGTAATACCGCTGAACATTCCTCGGTGAGAGCTATTGTTTCGTTTCTTCTAACTTGTTTCTCTTGAACAGTAGCTCCTTCAGGCATTTGGCGTACTTTGGCATCTGCAACAAAGCCTCAACAAAAGGAATATTAACTTCAAGTTTTTTAAATATATTAATGAAACGATCAAAATCTTTATGATTCTTCCGTTTACGTAAAGCCGCTGGATATGGAGGTGGGATCTTTATCAGCGGAAGTGAGTTGACATTCTTTTCCTGCAAGAGTTAATCTGACTCGTCCTCGACTTCTTCGACCGTTAGTTCTTTTTAGGGCCGCGATCCATAGTGTTTGTGGATTCACTTTGATCGGATGTCTCTGTCTCTTTTGCTTCTTCCACCACTTGGTCTCTTGGAACGATTCAAGCTCTTCCACTTCTCAGTTCAATGACATTTGCGTACTCTCTAGGGTTTCTTTCAGTATCGCTTGGGAGTGTGCCTGGCTTGCGCTCGGACATTGAACTTGTTAGATGTTCAATTGTAGTCGCCAAACTTTATATTGTACCCTCTATCTTGTTGAATCGTTCGTCTATCTTACGACTCTGATCGCCTTGATAGCCCGCCAATTTCTCAAATGCTATCTCCCAATCGGCTTTTTGTTTTTTTGGCGGCCCATTCTGTTGACAATGGGTTATATTTGCCTAGAAAACACTCCACTAGTTGCTCCCAACTAGTGATAGACGCATGTGAAAATGATGAGAACCATTCAGAAGCCTTACCTGTCAAAGAAAAGGGAAAAAAATGTCAGCTTTATCACTTCTGTAGAGACGCCAGGATACTTAATAGTTCTGCAAATTTGAGTGAATTTTAAAATATGTGAATTTGCGTCCTCGTTGTAAGCCCATGAAACTGTGTTGAACCCGTCACCATCTGTTATAGTAACAGGTTTAATCTCGAAATGTATTTGGTCCCGGCGGGATGGCAATCGGGTCGCTGTCATCGAAAATTCCTGGAAGCGCTCGGCTTAGTAAAGTGGGTCGTGGAGGAACTTCCTCGCGTTCTTGATTCTCCATTATTCCTGCAAAAGAAAATAACAATCAAAATAAGTGAAAATAATAATAATAATAAAAATAGACACGAGAAAAATAATAATAAAAATGTAATAATAAAAATAATAATAAATCTAGACTAAAACTAGAATAAATTCCTAAAACTAATAATACCGCTGTCCCCGGCAACGGCGCCAAAAACTTGACACGCTCAAATACTAGCAAGTGTACTAGGTCGTGTAAGTAGTAAACGGACGAAGTCCGAGTATCGATCCACGAAGACAGCTCGATTAATTCTAAGAAAATATTCCTGGTTCTAATTTAAACTAACGGAATTTTATAGTTTTGATGATTTGATAAAGAAATAAAAACACAAATAAAACAGGTGAGTATAGAGCAGTTAACGATGAACGTGATTAAGGCACATGCTCGGCACGAAATATACCTTCATCTTCATGCAATATCATCTATATGATCAACATGAATCAAGTTAAGGTGGAATTTCCTAATATATGTGCTACCCGTTATTCACGTAACTAGCAACCCTACGTAAATAGAGAAACAATCAAATATATGTCTATATGACTGTAGTTCCTATACGTGCATTCGATCTTCGTGAAATTCCCCGAGTTTAGACGCTTTCGACGCCTAAGATCTCGGAAACCACACATACGATCTTCGTGGTTCGTCTTTTTTTTTTCGCAGCGCCCCCGCTCCTCCTCTGTCTATAATCGCTGCCCTCTATATATAGAAGAAAATATTCCACCGACCTCTCAATTGATGGGTCGAATCTTGCATATCTTCCCATATTCAAAGTTTGAATTCCTTTTTTATAATATTCGAATATCTCTCCTCCTCATTGGACAAAATACTTCTTCATTGACTTGGTTTTCACGTGCCTTCTCTTCTAAAATAAGAAATCTGGTCAAATTGCAGATTTGCCCCAAGTAATGTAGAAAACTTGCAAGAAGATCCTTAAGATTCAAATCGTTCCAAAAGTGATCTTATTTTTCCTTTGTCGATCTCGTTTGCTTGACATTTATCAATCTGTTAAAGCGTAAAAAATAAAATAATTATATTGAAGAATTATAGAAAATACTTATAATAATGATTGGTTAAAAAATCTATGTTTAAAGCCTAAAAATATATAATAATTCTATTGATGAATTATATAACATGCTTATAATTAAGGCTAATAATTAAAACTTGATTTTCAAATATAATAACTATCACGTTAAAAAAAATTACCTCAAATGAACATACTAAAACACTTTTACTACATAATATATATGATGGTAAATATGTCATTTACACAACACCATCCCAGACATCACTACGATTAAACAAACACAATATTTCAATATCACATTGATATGCAAAATTAAATATCACCCAAGCACAGTGATGACAGATCACCTGATCCACATCACGGTGATATTCACATCTGGTGATGTGAGTATCTCCGCAAACAAACACCCCTAAATCAAAAGTTTAAAATATGACCAAAACACATCGCCTATCTATATTATTTATTAAACATCTGATATAAACCGTTAATTAGTGTGTCAATTAAACTTTATCAAAAACTTAATTAGTAAAGTTAAAGGAAAATAACCCACTACATTTAATTACTACTTGATGATAAAAATGTGCCTAAGAGACGGGGGAGGGGTTGAATTAGGCTTATAAAAATTTATGCTTCTTCTTTTTGCAAATCATAAGGTGTAGTTACTTAGAGATGCTACTGATGCTTATGACGAGTATGTCTGATATATCTTAGTAACGTCAGATGTGTTGGGTCTGTCTCACAGTGAAAAGGAAATAACTGTAAGTAAGTGCGAGACATGATTTTATAGAGGTTATATCCCCAACTGGGTTTACTCCTCTCCTTGGGGTTTGCCCCCAAGAGTTTAACCAATCACTATAATGCACCGTAGCTGGATACAAAACTGATTGATTAGCCCAATACACAACTGAAACAAGTCGAACACTGGACACAATAGGTTACCGCACGCCGAGTTTGGTTCCTCGGAATCTCCTGATCCCGACAGACACAGCTCGCTACCGAAGGGCCCCCGGAACTCGTCTTCCCTTCACGTGTGCGTAAACGTCGACCTTGCCTCCTTGGTATTGGTTACGTATGAAGACAACACGTCCGAAGACAGAATATATGGTGGAGGTTGGAATATCAGGATGAATCACTCGTTCAGTGATGGGATCGCAAGTTAAAGCTCAGATTGGTAGAAGGATATCGCAAATGAAGGCTCAGGAATCTCTCAGTAATGTTTTCTGCTCAAGACGCTAATAGTCGAATATTCGCAAGTTCTAAGTACCTAATTATGAAGTGTTGCTCATATATAAACCTTTTCACTCCATATTTTACATGGAAAATCATATCAAGTTATTTATCACCAAATCAAGCATATAGATAGTCCTTGTAATTTCGAGAGTCAAAACATGCATGTAAATCATGCCCACAATAATATTCACAATGGTCATAGGGTCATAAAAGCATGATTTTATTCCATATAAAGCTCAATTTCATTCTCAAGGCATATTCAAACGTTTCGCATTATATTTACCATATCAGAACTTTCGATGTGTGATTCCCTCCTATCAGTTAATTGATTAAATCAATCCAGACTTACTTTCCATGTTTAGCACACGAGATAGCAACATATCAAACATTTTCCATGTTTAGCACATAGCATCAGATCAATATATTTATCATGTTTAGCACATAAATCAGAGCATATATATTCGAATTTCTTAACCTTCTAAATATCATATCCGTTTTTAGCAAATCTTATCCACTAGGTCAATCGATTACATCTTTCCTAATTATAATATCCAAATCAGTTTACGGAAAGATATCAACATGATTTCGCACAATTAATTCAGTAGTAATCATTCAGAATTGCAAATGCAAGTTTCACTTAGGAATAACGAACTGCAACGGATATATCACTTTCCATATTCAGACAAAACATTTCCATATATAACTCAGTAGGATATCTCACACGTTATTTCCATATATAGCACAGAACGATATCTCCTATCTTATGAGGAATCTATAACATGCGATCACATAGTTTCACCAATAAATCACAGCGTCACATGTGAATCAAATATCCAACACTTTAACCAATTAATAGCTCATAAATAATGCATGGTCG
Source organism: Craterostigma plantagineum (assembly GCA_027422505.1). Classification (NCBI taxonomy): domain Eukaryota; kingdom Viridiplantae; phylum Streptophyta; class Magnoliopsida; order Lamiales; family Linderniaceae; genus Craterostigma; species Craterostigma plantagineum. The sequence continues at coordinate 26,971 of JAPQWV010004038.1, read as the reverse complement.
AACATTATCATGTACTTAGACATTATATTTAATATTTATCGAATTGCTTAATTTATAGACCTAACGTCATTACAATTACATACTCTTCAAAACTCTCTAATGCTCATGGACCAAAAAGGTCAACATTCTCCCCCTTTTTGATGATATGTAATTGATGCAGCACGGAAGCATGTAAGCATATTCGATATGCATGTCCTAGCGCATATGTCTAAGTGTTCTATAATCATAAAACAGAGCCTATGATATTTCCTAGTCACATATGATGCATATTTGTCCCCTGCCTAAGTGCAGTTATCTATATGACATGCAGAGATATATCGTGAATGAATTTGCTCCCCTGTCTAGTGAAGATATCTCATGTCATACCTAATGATATATCATGATTGCAAAATTTTAATTTACCCGTGAGTGTGCTCCTCCTGCCTAAGTGCGCATTTTCCGGACATGATTCAAGCATGAGACAATCATCGCAGCAGACACTTATCACTTAAAAAAAAATCTCACAACATTAATTAGCGCAGATAAGTATCAAAGCATCACCGTAACAGATCAAAGATCACGCATCGCAATATAAAAGTATAGCCAATATATCCTAAGATCAGAGCAAAATATCAAGCATCGCAGTGTAAAGGCATCAGAGATATATCATAAGTTCATAGCATTATATCAGGCATCGCATAAGAGAAACAGGGATATATCAGAGCATTATATCACGCATCGCATAAGAGAAACAGGGATATATCGTAAATGCAAATATTATAAATTAGGGTTCAACGAGCTTCCCTACACAAAAGAGCAACTCCCACACACACTTAGACGCTAAACGCCCAAAACTTACCTTACTCCCCCTTCATCATCAAAAAAGGGAGTAACACCTAAAAACCAGACTGACTGAGCAAAATAGAAAGAACTAACCTAGGGGCAACTAGGAGCATAACAGAGCGGAAGGTAGCCTACTGGCTTGAAGCCCTTCGAAATCAGCGGATTTGGGAAGGATTTCTTAATCAGCTTGGAAAGTTTAGACAGCTTCAGCGACATTTCAGTGTACTGCTCCTTGATCTTCCTGAAGCGCTTCTGATTATCAGCCTTGATATTGGAGATATCACGGCATATCGCTGAAATTCCTTCCTTCTCGACGCTGAGCTCATCCTCATAGTCGTCGTCGTCGCTCTTAACCTTCGCCTTTCCTTTCGAGGCGGACCTTTTCTGGGCACTGTCTCCTGACCTCTTTCCTTGGCCTTGAACCAACCTTGACCTTTCGAGTGATGAATCCCATATGCTTCAGAGTCACTAGATACACTGTAGCGCCCCGATTTCCTTTAACCTTATTTGCGCAGCTATTACATTTTTTCCAGAAAATTTTTCGCTTTTCTTTCCTTTCATTACCATTCCCTTTGAACATAAACGGAGGCGTACATCTGTATATTCCCTTTCACTCATAACGAACATATATGTACACCATAATGATTTTAACATCGTATAGAAAATCTTACTAATGTTCCTTAAACTATATGCAAACTATGAACTGTGGGGAGTAGGATGAGAACGTAGCCGGCCAACCTGAATCCATGCTTTCGTATGCAGATGCGTTCTAAGTCGCCTATTAGATATCTACATCACTGTGAAACAATTATTCAGAGTATGATCGCAACATGTTATTCCATATGCATATAATAAATAAAACTGTATTAATGGAACAATCCATCTTCCTTATCTTCTTTCCATAAATATCATAACATTCCTTTCATGTACCTATTCCGTAATCCTTGTTCATATAACCATTATTCAATAGATCCGTAGATCAATTGCTATTCTATACATCCATCATATACCATTATCCTTATCAGGTCCGTAGATCCAAAAGCATGAAATCCTTTCAATCATATGTTCTTTCACATAACCGTCACGTATTCAAACATAAATTCTGTCACATAGCCATTCATATGACCTATAAATCAATGCAATTATATATGATCATTTTTCTTTGATACTCCCCTTATAGACGGGCTAGACTCGTACCGTAGGCCCGTCTGCGCCCATGCACGGGACTCTGTAACCATTCTGTGATCCCCCGATTTGTTGGGGCACATGTGTGCCTGTACAGGACTCTGTCATCCCCCGATTCGTAGGGACGTAACCATAAATTTCCCCCGATTTTTAGGTGAGTATGCCGTGGCATCCGTATCGTATTATCCGTAGTCGTAGCAGTCATAACGGTTTCTCTGTTCATTATTACGTGTATGCAAATGCTATGTCCATATCCTTGTTTTAAATATCGCATAAATCTATCAATCACCTTGTCACATAAGAGCACATTACGGCATATAAGCCAGTCAAGCCATTTAACACGTATATTATAGAATTATAAATCAATAAATTCATATAAAGCATATAAGCACATAAAGCACATAGAAATAGAACACATGTTGCATATCATACCCACAGTATGGCTTAAAGCCCGTTCTTCATGCGACTTTGTCTTTCCTTTTTCGAAATTTGAACCTATTAAAATTTTATGTTCAGTAAGTATGAGATCCCACAATGATGTACATACGTGATATGTAAGCTTATTAGGCTTGATCGTGTCTCTGTTTATAACCCCTTTCCCATCTTTCTATTAATTGTTATATCTTATTTGCTAACAAAACTTTCTATATCCGTCAACTATATGATCTTTCAAAAATTCTTTTGAATTCCCTTCGTGAATCTTTCATCATTTCGAAAATCATTTTTTGACCTGAAATTCAATTGCGAAAACATTCAAGATTTAAAATACGAAACTTCGATTCAATACAGAAAACTTTACTATAGCGAAGATCTCTCGAAATTCTCCCTATTTCGAAATTCTAAATGTATTTCGAAATTCTCTTTCGAAATTTACATTCACAAATTTATTAATTTCGAAATTCTTTTCCATTTTTGACCCCACATGAGTTTTTTTCGAAACCTATAATTATTATTATATATATATTTTTTTTTGAAATAGGTTTCGAAATCCAACATAGTTTCTTTCGACATTCTAATTTCGAAAATCAATCGGCCCGCGAGAAGTCCGACTCTATCTCTTGCTCGAAAATTAATTTGGCCCGAACTCAATTTGCTAAACTCTTTGCGAAAACAGCTTAAATTGAGAAATCATTTGCAAAATCCAACCCTTTCAAAAATCCGTTCGAAAATTTAAACCTTCCGAAAGTTTCTTTTGACTAATTTTGACCATAATTATCGAAACTCTTTCTATTGCGAAAGCTTACGCCTTCGAAAACTTTTCATTGCGAAAACGTCATGCATTACAATAACTACACTCTTTCGAAATTCATTCTCGAAAGAGTTTTGCGAAACTCATTGCGAAATTCCTTTCGAAAATCTTAAAATACTATTAAACCAATCTTTCGAAAATCATAAGTCCTAATCATTCGGAAATCGTTAAGATTCTTAAGAACAACATATATTCAAAAAAAAATCATTGAAATTGACATCTCCTTTGAAAATTAATCTTAACCCAGAATGTCGTACACCTAAAAACACATTTTCTTTCGAAAACCTAGAAAATTTTGATCAAAACCTAGTTTCTCAAGAACATTAAGAACATCATCAAACTTCATAATTTGCCGAGAACTTAATCCTGTTGAAAACTTTAAAAATGTCGAAAACCCCGAAGTACTCATTAAAAATGCTAACATGTTCATATGTCGAAAACTTCTTATCCAACCAAGATATCTAAATTGTTCAAGTGTATCTATCCTAAAAGATCCAACTACTAACAATTGTTAACATGCTTTAATGTCGAAATTTATCCAAATAAACATCGCAATCCTTCAAAATCTGAAAAAATCTAGTGTACCTAATACCATATCTACTCAAGTGTACTTAATTCTAGTTTATTATCCCATGTAGATATCACGAAAATATTGCATAATTCCTTTACCTTTCACTTTCGAAAGAAGATTTGAGTTTGCTTTTTCTCTGTGCTTCTTTTCGTTTCCTTTCTTTCTTCTTAATTTCTTAACCCCGTAAGGTTCCACTTAAGGAGACATGTTGTAGATATATATTACTTTGAAAATGATTTGACAAGTAGGTGTAAATTACCTCTCATGCTAAGCAATTAATACTTATCTTTTATTGTCGAAAACTTTATCTTCCTATACTTCATATTTTAATTATACTATGTCGAAAACCTCCCTTGCGAAAACTTTCTGTTGCCTAACTCTATATCGAGAACTTCTCTTTAGTTTAAATATTATCTCCTCCTATCGAAAACGTTTTCTACCTATACCTAATGTCGAAACTTTTATTTATTCAAAGCTCTTATCGAAATTTTATTCTTATCTAAGTACCTTGTCGAAAACTTTAAATTCCCCTCAATGATGTTTATCTACTTGGACTATCGAAAACTCCTTAGACCTCATATAAAAACATATCGAAAACTTCCTCTGCTTAATTTCTTTTCTACTTTCGTTATTTCAAGTATCCTAGATATATTTCTTCTCACAAACCAAATTGCGAAAATTTAATTTTCGCGAGTCCCCCGTATTTCGAAATTATTTCCTCGCATTATTCCTTTCCTTTCGAAAATCTTATTCTCACAACTACTTATTTAAAAAATTAGAACTATCTTAATCAATCTTATTTATACTATATCATAAAATTAATTATATGAATGTATGAATGTGCATGAAATAGTATAAGGTTTCGGTCCTGACAATTCTCCCCCCTTTAAAAATTTCGACCTCGAAATTCGTATCTGTGTCCGTGAATAACCATGGGCACCATGTCTTCATATTTCTTATTATTTCCCAAGTAGCTGTCCACGTCACGTGACTTTCTATCGTACTTTCACCATCGGAATTATCTTATTCCGCGGTCACTTATCAATATATTCAAGGATTTCTGCTGATTCTTCTGCCCGAAGTTTTCAATGACCACTTACTGTTCCATCACTCAAAACATAGGAAGGATCCGATATGTATTGTCCTTTCTAATCATCCATCTATTTGTAGATAAAAGAATCGTACTAAAAATATAACCTAATTCCGAACGCTTCCTATAAACTTCCCCAGAATCTGGACATGAATCTGAAATTACAATCAAACTTAGCATACGCAGATACTCTATGTAGTCGAACTATTCTTTTAATGTTTCTTTTTGCTGGTTTTTCCATGGTAGAATTCTATCGAAACGACAAACAGGGAGCAAACTCGGTAAACCTATCGATAATTACTTCAATGGTGTCATATTTCTTGGCTGTTGGAGGCAGACCTTAAAGAAAATCTATCATTGAATTTTCCTATTTTCAAACTAATATGGGTAAAAGTTAAAATTTTACCCAAGAGCGCTTGATGTTCAGCTCTAACTTATTGACAGGTTAGACCTTTGGTATTTACTTGGCAGATCCCTTTCCATTCTTAGCCACTAACAATGAGATTTGACGTTTCAATACATCTTAATGCTGCTCTATAACCGCTTCTTCCATTATTTCCGTCGTAAGTTATCAATATTGGGACACACCTATCCGATTATTAATCGTTAACGCACTAATTTCCTCCAGAGTAACGACTTTCCTATTCCTTGTCTCACTTTTTCAGCAATCTTGACTAGTTTTTCGTCCTAAAACTGAACATGTTTAATTCGATTCCTTCACAGTAAGACGAATTATAATCGAAGTATACATACAATATCCGTACCATTCACATTCATTTGGATATTTATTTACTCGAACCAATCCAACTTGATAGTGATGTGATGATAAATAGAAAATATTATCATACGGCTTTCGTTTTAAATCGTTTTTCCATAATGATCCTCTAATAATCCAATCCCACGTTTTTGTTTCCTGTTTAGTTCTTTTGGGTTGAACAACTACTTCAGAATTTTGATCTGTGTATTTCTGGTCACCATATCTTCTATGCGAACATTTAATTCCAGATCATAGATCAGTAAGACGTCTCATGTAGTTTTTAATTGATGAGGCACATATGCCAATATTTTTCAATGCTGCATTAGCATTATCCTAATCCTTGACACGATGCATCACTATAAACTACGAGACCTTCAGTACCACATGAAATAGCTAACTTAGAAACCGTAGTTAATCAATCCCTTAGTTCTTCCAAACTCTTTCGACATTCTTCTAATGTCATTTCGCATTCCTCTTTTGACTTAGAATACACCAGAATGTCGTCATTAAAGACGATCACGAACTGGTCTAAGTAAGTTCGAAAACCATTATTCATCAACGTCATAAAGATTGCAGGGGTATTCTTTAGTCCAATGGCATAACTAGATGCTCATATCTTATTCTAAAATTAATCTTTAATACCACCATCTGCAATCTTTAATTGATGGTATACGACCTTAAGTCAATTTAAAAAAATACTTAAACCTTGCAGTTGATCGAACAAATTATCGATCCAAGGTAGCAGATATTTATTTTTTTCACCGTTACCTTGTTTAACTGTCGGTAGTCAATACGAAATCTGAGTGTACTATCCTTCTTTTTAATTAAAAGAATAAGCGTTCTCCGAGGCGATACGCTCGATCACATATAACCTTTGACCAATAATTCTCTGAGTTGTACCTTGAGCCTACTAATTCGATCAGTGTCATATCTAATTGAAAGTCAATGGTGTAGTAATCCATGCGATTCCTTACGAAAAATATCACAATATTTGCTAACTTCTGGAATATCTTCTATTTTTATTCCATATGACTGCGTACTTATAGTGTAAATCAGATACCTTTCACATCCTTTATTTGTTATCTTAGACACTTCTAAGCATAATATCTGATGTGTGCTACACTTACGCCCTTTTCTCGTTTGAATATCATATGCGATTGATCCAAATGAGACCGTTCAATTCCTTACTAAACAATCCAATTTTGCTAAATATCAGTATAACCATTCCATATCTAGTATCACGTTGAAGTCTATTAAGGATAAGACTAATAAGGTCGTTTGTATCCCTAGTCCATCAATATCAACTTTACCCTTCAGGTGTACTGTGTTTACTCTAACTACTTTACCTATTGGAATTCGATCATTAACCTCATTTTCGCTCTATAATATTCCTTGCGAAACCTTTTTGTACAGTCGTTAATCTAGGCATAATGTACGCATTTTTCTCTTTTTTCTATGAAAACAATACTTCACCTTGCTTTTTGTTACCATTCTGAAAAATTCCTAGATTCTATCTCTTATATCTCGACACGAATAACCGGCTCCTTCACTTTCCCTATGACGCCATATCTGATGGCCTGATATAATTCCAAGCATATAACAAATCCTACCTCAAATAGTGGTCATTTACTTCTGTCCATCGCAACCATATTGAGGAGCATAATGAAACAGCTAATTAAATAATACTTCGTACTTGTCTATAGGCCTATTTCCTTATTCCAGCTTTAAAATTCCCTTTCTTTCTGATCTTAAACCTCAAACATGTAAACATAATTAAATTCGTTTAAGACATCCCCCCAAGTCAACCTGGGGTTATATTATACTATCCGGAACTATTTCCCAACATTCGTATACCTGCCCCTGTAAGAGTGAGACTCGATAGTCAAATCCTTCTTCTGGAATATACTGTAACAAGTTAAACATCTTTTCTGTTCTTTTCTGCTATGTTTCTATTTCTGGGAAAATCAATTGTACCCATAAGATCCACAGTACGAATCTTTCTCACCTTATCATACCATCATTTACGGCGAATGTCAGGGGTTTCCATGCTTTTATACCTATGCATATAAGATGAATGTGATTCAGGTACGTCAGGTCTTCCTCCTCCCCCTATCATACGTTTATCATACTCTATATGCATCGTTTATGCATCGTTTCACTTTACTATCCTTTGCCTTAATATGCAAAAGAGTCTAAGGCAAACTATAACATACACATAACACGCAATTATCTACAGAACCTAAAGCCTAGGCTCTGATACCACTACATGTATCGCCCCGATTTCCTTTAACCTTATTTGCGCAGCTATTACATTTTTCCCATAAAATTTTTCGCTTTTCTTTCCTTTCATAACCATTCCCTTTGAACATAAACGGGGGCGTACATCTGTCTATTCCATTTCATTCATAACGTACATATATGTACACCATAATTATTTTGGCATCGCATAGAAAATCTTACTAATGTTTCTTAAACTATATGCAAACTATGAACGGTGGGGAGTAGAATGAGAACGTAGCTGGCCATCCTTGAATCCATGCTTTCGTATACAGATGCGTTCTAAGTCGCCTGTTAGATATTTACATCACTGTGAAACAATTATTTAGAGTATGATGGCAACATGTTATTCCATATGCATATAATAAATAAAACTGTAATAATGGAACAATCCATCTTCCTTATCTTCTTTCCATAAATATCATAACATTCCTTTCATGTACCTATTCCGTAACCCTTGTTCATATAACCATTATTCAATAGATCCGTAGATCAATTGCTATTCTGTACATCCATCATATACCATTATCCTTATCAGGTCCGTAGATCCAAAAGCATGAAATCCTTTCAATCATATGTTCTTTCACATAACCGTCACGTATTCAAACATAAATTCTGTCACATAACTATTCATATGACCTATAAATCAATACAATTATATATGATCATTTTTCTTTGATACTCCCGTTATAGACGGGCTAGACTCGTACCGTAGGCCCGTCTGCACCCATGCACGGGACTCTGTAACCATTCTGTGATCCCCCGATTTGTTGGGGCACATGTGTGCATGTACAGGACTCTGTCATCCCCTGATTCGTAGGGACGTAACCATAAATTTCCCCCGGTTTGTAGGGGAGTATGCCGTGGCATCCGTATCGTACCATCCGTAGTCGTAGCAGTCATAACGGTTTCTCTGTTCATTATTATGTGTATGCAAATGCTGTGCCCATATCCTTGTTTTAAATATCGCATAAATCTGTCAATCACCTTTGTCACATAAGAGCACATTACGTCATATAAGCCAGTCAAGCCATATAACACGTATATCATAGAATTATAAATCAATAAAGTCATATAAAGCATATAAGCACATAAAACACATAGAAATAGAACACATGCTGCATATCATACTTGCAGTATGTCTTAAAGCCCGTTCTTCATGCGACTTTGTCCTTGTCTTTTTCGAAATTTGAACCTATTAAAATTTTATGTTCAGTAAGTATGAGATCCCACAATGATGTACATACGTGATATGTAAGCTTATTAGGTTTGATCATGTCTCTGTTTATAACCCCTTCCCATCTTTCTATTAATCGTTATATATCTTATTTGCTAACAAAACTTTGCTATACCCGTCAACTATATGATCTTTCAAAAATTCTTTCGAAATTCCGTTCGTGAATCTCTCATCATTTCGAAAATCATTTTAACCTAAAATTCAATTGCGAAAACATTCAAGATTTTAAACTACGAAACTTCGATTCAATACAGAAAACTTTACTATAGCAAAAATCTCTCGAAATTCGCCCTATTCGAAATTCTAAATGTATTTCGAAATTCTCTTTCGAAATTTACATTCACAAATTTATTAATTTCGAAATTCTTTTCCATTTTTGACCCCACATGAGTTTTTTTCGAAACCTATTATTAGATATATATATATATTTGAAATTGGTTTCGAAATCCAACATAGTTTCTTTCGACATTCTAATTTCGAAAATCAATCGGCCGCGAGAAGTCCGAATCTATCTCTTGCTCGAAAATTAATTTGGCCCGAACTCAATTTGCCACACTCTTTGCGAAAACAGCTTAAATTGGGAAGCGGCTCCTCCACACGGTATATTCGCCTCGTTGCAAAATCGGTGGAGGGTTGTCATTTCCGAGCGAGTATGCATCCATTTTTTTTGTAGTTGAGTTGTGAAGGATCTCCGTTAAGCGTTTTGAATGTTTGAAGATGATGTAGTGTGCTTCACAAGTGACAAATTCGTTAGTAACGTTTGATTCGAAAAATAGATCGAGAATTATTTTCGATTCAATCTTTAAAGTTTGATCAAAAATAATTTCGTCGAAATAGAATATAGTGTGTACTGTTTACGTGCGAGATAGTTTGTCAGTGAAATATTTTTCGAGCGAAATAAATTGCCCAAAATCGTTCAGTCGAGAAAAATTTCCGGATCGTGAATTTATTTCGATCGTAAAGAAACAGCATGTTAGTAAGTTTCTCGACAAGTCAAAATAAATCGGTTGACTGGAAAAGTTTCTCGCGTGTAAATGATTTTTAGCTTGGTCAAACTTTAAATGTCTGACCGAAAATGTTTCCCGAGAGAGAGCTTTTACGCATGCAAAGTCAAAATTGGTCTCCCTCGAAAAAGATTTTCGCTGAATAATGCTCGAGAAATATTTCTAAATAAAATCGTTTCTAGTGTTGACGATTTTAGCACCGACTTTGTATTCTGACCGAGAAAAATTATCGCGCCAAGTTTTTCGATCGAGAAATTAATCCGATCGCAAAACCTAGCGAGAAAAATTAGAACAATCGAGAAAAATCACAGAATACATTATCACAGATTCACGCAAAAACAAGGAATTAGATACTGAACTTTCAGGTAATTGCTCGCAATCGATTACTAACTACGCACGAACACGCAATTAAACACGTTATGAAGCACAATATGTCGAATTTGACCAAAATCAGGACATGTTCTTCATGTTCTACGCAAACAGTAACTCACAAAATCGATTTAATCCAACACGAAGTTCAAACAGCTACGGATTTGATCGCAATCAACATTTGGCACTTAAACGAGCACAGAAACATCAAATGCAAGTCAATAGGCACAGAATTATGCTATTGGATCGAAAACAGATTTCGCGCCAAACTGTTCTTCGATGAACAGTGAACAGAATTAAATTTTCGAACCAAATCTAACAATTTTTGATTCAAAACAGAACGAATCTGCTCTGATACCAATAGTTAGGTCCTACGATTAACAACTCTAAGATCCTAGGCAAGAATTCAAAGTAATTCGACGATAATGATAATCAATAAGATTCGATCGAAAAACTCATTTGAAGAACGAGAGAGAGAATTCGATTAGAGTGAGAAAGTTACTGTTGTTTCTCTCCTAGAAAGTGAATTGCAAGGCTTTCGGATCAATCCTCTAATTTTTTGTATTAAGCACAATGTTTTTACAACTATTTATACCAAACAAACTTGGTATAAATATCAAACTAGTCCTAAACTATGGACTACTACAAATAAAGTCCCAATTACAAGAACTAATGTAATCAAGCACAATTTAAAATCAGTACTCTACAATACTATTAAACCAATCTTTCGAAAATCATAATTCCTAATCGTTCGAAAATAGTTAAGATTCTTAAGAACAACATATATCAAAAAAACATCATTGAAATTGACATCTCCTTTGAAAATTAATCTTAACCCAGAATGTTGAACACCTAAAAAACACATTTTCTTTCGAAAACCTAGAAAATTTCGATCAAAACCTAGTTTCTCAAGAACATTAAGAACATCATCAAACTTCATAATTGCCGAGAACGTAATCCTGTTGAAAACTTTAAAAATGTCGAAAACCCCGAAGTACTCATTAAAAATGCTAAACATGTTCATATGTCGAAAACTTGTTATCCAACCAAGATATCTAAAATTGTACGAGTGTATCTATCCTAAAAGATCCAACTACTTACAATTATTCACATGCTTTAATGTCGAAACTTATCCAAATAAACATCGCAATCCTTCAAAATCTGAAAAAAAAAAAACTAGTGTACCTAATACCATATCTACTCAGGTGTACTTATTCTAGTTTATTATTCCATAGATATCACGAAAATATTGCATAATTCCTTTACCTTTCACTTTCGAAGAAGATTTGAGTTTGCTTTTTCTCTGTGCTTCTTTTCGTTTCCTTTCTTTCTTCTTAATTTCTTAACCCCCGTAAGGTTCCACTTAAGGAGACATGTTGTAGATATATATTACTTTGAAATGATTCGACAAGTAGGTGTAAATTACCTCTCATGCTAAGCAATTCATACTTATCTTTTATTGTCGAAACTTTATCTTTGTCTCATATTTTAATTATGCTATGTCGAAGACCTACCTTGCGAAAACTTTCTTTTGCCTAACTCTATATCGAGAACTTCTCTTTAGTTTAAATATTATCTCCTCCAATCGAAAACTTTTTCTACCTATACCTAATGCCGAAACTTCTTTATTTATTCAAAGCTCCTATCGAAAATTTTATTCTTCTCTAAGTACCTTGTCGAAAACTTTAAATTCCCCTCAATGTTGTTTATCTACTTGGACTATCGAAAACTCCTTAGACCTCATATAAAAACATATCGAAAACTTCCTCTGCTTAATTTCTTTTCTACTTTTCGTTATTTCAAGTATCCTAGATATATTTCTTCTCACAAACCATATTGCGAAAATTAAATTTCGCGAGTCACCTTATTTCGAAATTCTGTTCTTCGCATTATTCCTTTCCTTTCGAAAATCTTATTCTCACAACTACTTAATTCAAAAATTAGAACTATCTTAATCAATCTTATTTATACTATATCATAAAATTAATTATATGAATGCATGAATGTGCATGAAGTAGTATAAGGTTTCGGTTCCTGACATCCACGACGTGGATGGCCTTGTCTTCCCATGCCGGCGGCAGAACTATGCCTTCGCACTCAAGGAAGTGAGTAACATCCCGTTGGGAAGTGCCTTTCTCTGCTCTCAAAGGCCTGGATCATGTGCTTCAGGATGACATACCCAAGTATGAACTTGCAATTCTGAGATATCATGTAAACAGCGAAGGTGCTCATGAAGTTCATCGTCGTTGAGTGGCCTCTAGTGCCGATCTTCGCACTCCATACGGTCATGTTGAGAAGTTTGTGGAGAAAGAAGTCGATGTGTAACTTGTTTAGGGCTTCACCATCCAAAAAATGAGGCTTACTACGGGTATTCCAGAGGGTCTGAAGGACATCACTGAGGTCAAAATCATCTGCGTGACACCAGGCATTCATGTTGTAGTGGCAGAAGGGTTCATCGGGAACTCCTAACATCGCATTAATCTTCTTGGTGGTCCAATTGATTATGCCTCCCAGCACGTAGGAGCGAATGTTGATGTGCTCTTCGTACTCACCATAGTCGAAGTTGGCGTAGAACAACTTGACGGCCTCTGGGTAGTAGGGTTTGATGATACTCAGGAACTGTTCCCAGCCAATTAACCATGTGATAACTGTCCCGAACGGTAACGTATCAAACGAGACTCCGCGACCTCTTGCGATGTCCCTGTTGTTGAAGCTTTTGTAGTCTGTGCGGGCGCTTTCTTCCAGAAACAGGGCTTCAACAGGGATCTCTTCAAGATTGGAGGGATTAGGTGGTATGTTGAATTCCTTTGGGGTAGATTTTGGAGATGGCTGAAGTTCTTCAAGTGGAGATGGGGATTTCCGAGGAGGTGGTGTCGGTGATGGCTGTTTCGGGGTTTCATCAGGAATTTCTTGGGTGGAAGCAGATTTTTTCAGATTCATGTGATGGAATAGGGGTCTTAGTCGGTGAGGCTAGCCTTCTTGCTCTTCTTCTTCTTCTTCTTCTTCTTCTTTTTGGCAGTTTGGTAGGAGAGGGAATCTTTTCAGCAGATTTGGCTTTGGAAAGAGTTTTCCGAGTAGAAGTAGGTGAGGGCGAAACTGGTTTGGGTGATTCTGGCGAAGGATCGGACAGAGCTTCATCGGACATGGGTTCCTTTCGCTTGCGGCTGGAAGATTTCGCGGCGGCAGTGTTGGTTCCGGCGGTTTTTACCATGTTGAAAGTTTGAAGAATGAAGATAATTTGGAGAAGATGATTTGGATGATGTGTGAAGAATGAAGTCGGTTTTGGATCTTTTAAAGAAAAAGGATCAATTTATTTAAGGTAACGATAAGGATGGATTTCAAAATTCGTATTTTGAAATTCAAATGGAAAGAGGTAGATTGACAGTCAGATCGTCAAAAATCTCGGAGTGATTTGACGGGATCTCTTAATTATGGAAAGGATTGGACATAGCTGATGGGAAGGATTCTTCAATATCCGAGTTTCCTAAAATAACTGAAAGGCTTGAATGATATCTCTACGAAGTTCTTCTAAAATATCGTAATAACATTCTAAGGAAAGATATGGAGATTTTGAGATTCCTAAAATAATATTGATGGCTAAGGAGAGATCTTATGCAGGAACAACTACGAATTTCTTCCTAAAATATCAAAATACCACTTAAGAATAAGGACTATAAGATCCGAAAATAATCTAGGACTTGAAAGAATATCTACAGATTTCTACCTAAAATAACATAGAGTAAATGGCAGAATTAGGCAGATTTACTAACCTTATTTAGCTCGATGACTCCTAATCGATCACGGATGTCCCAAAATCTTGTCTCAATTAGGGGTTTTGTGAAAATATCAGCAAGCTGATCATTTGTTCCTACGAAATCCACACTGATATTCCCCTTCTGAACATGATCTCGTATAAAGTGATATTTAACCTCTATATGCTTAGTACGAGAATGATGCACGGGATTCTTAGTAATACTAATGACACTAGTGCTATCACATAGAATATTAATTTTATCGTAACCCAACCCAAAATCACTAAGGGTTTGCTTCATCAAAAGAACTTGTTGACAACAATTTCCTAAGGCCATATATTCAGCTTCGGTTGTGGAGAGGGCGGAAACATTTTGGTTTCTACTAGACCAAATTACCAGGGAATTTCCAAGTAATTGGCAAGTTCCACTAGTACTTTTCCTATATTCTCTACAGCCAGCATAGTCGGCATCGGCATATCCCATTAATGGGAATTCCTCCGTATAAGAGTACCACATACCAAAATTAACAGTTCCCTTGATATATCTAAGTATACGCTTGACTAAACCTACGGCACCAACCGTAGAGTCCGAGCGGCACCAACCACTCATCTCGACGGCACCAACCGTCATCAGCGGCTCCAACCACTAATCATACCGACACCAACCGGACACATAGAGCCGGGCGGTACCAACCACCGTCTCGATGGCACCAACTGTCAGGTGCACTAGTACCAACCTCAACTCGACTCCGAGTCGACAACCGAAATAGGTATCTACCCATACGCGCCTCGCACCGACACCTTAAGGTGTCACCGTGCCAACACGGTCAACCTTTCTCACATCGACATGTCGTGCACATGCTATGTAATGCAAATAAGGATGCAACATTTCATAAACGAATAAATATTTTCATCGAAAATATTTACTTACACTGTAATTTACTAACAGTAATTCCTCAAGATTCTCTAACAAATATTTCCCTAGTTTCCACGGAACTAATTCTCCCGCATAATTCCAACCCATTTCGCATATAAATTTATCTTTCCATAAGTTATTTATCTGCCTGAAAATGAATGCCCAAAACATGTGATGGACTAAACTTATAGTTCGAAAATAATTAAATAACAATAGCCTAAAATTCACTATAACGAAACTCCGTATTAACAGCTTAAGACTTAGTTAGCTCGAAAGTCAAATGACTCGAAGACTTGGTCAGTCCCAAAATTTAATTTAAAATTAACTGGTCAACCGCAAGACCTTTCCAGCCCGTGAAACGCTGAAAACTAGCGAAACTCTTTGGGCCCGTGAAATTCATTCGGCCCGCGAAAACTATTTGGCCCGCGAAACTCTTACAATTCGCGAACCCCTTAGATTCGCGAAACCTACACGGCCCCCGACTCATTGCGACCCGAAAACTAATTTCCACCCAAAATCATTCTAATGTCTGCGAACACTAAACTACCCGAATTTTCTTAAGTTCGAAAAATTATTCAAGGTCCTATTGTTCATCCACCCGAAAATACTAAGTTCGTCTAATTCCCAAAATTAAGAAATTAACAACACTTATTTACCGAAAATATTGAGTACACCGAAATCTTAGAATCCACGCTTAGGCCACTAAATTCATCTAAAAATACTCAAGGGCTACCAAATAAATCACATCAGACCCTATATTGCGTTGCAACCCTTAAAATATTTCCACAACAGTACTAACACCGAAACTATTTGTATAAGCACTAATCCTACTTAACATGGTTATTTCTGGGATGTAATATAATACCTAAGTCACGACCAACCATATAATTAGTAAATAAAATCACATAACAACCCATAAGCATAAAATCCTACCAACAAGCCATTAGCCTAGCAAATCAGATATGGAATTTTAATCCCATGGTCACGAGCAACCACCTAGTTTACCTCGATCCTAACTAAAACTCATATGAGACACGAAACTTCAATTGATTCACTTCCTTCACATACATCACCTCATATAGAAGCCACGTACACCCCATAAACATTGTGATGCTAGCCCATTTTGTTATTCTACCCGAAATTTGTATAATCCTACCATATATATCACTGCCCGAAGTATCTCTAAGTGAAGCACTCGAAAACTTTAAGCCTTAAAGCTTTATCCGCCCTAAGGTTGTTTTCTGACCCAAATTAATTTTACTTCTACGAGTTTTACCCTTAAGCAAAAGCAAGCACACTTACAGTTAAACATGGTAACTTAAAGAACCCATGAATACAGTTTTGGAACAAACATGATATCCGAAATCTCATATAAGCCTCATAGAATCATAGAAACGTTTTTAGCATGTAAGTTATAACACAATTTACGTGTTGTAGGTGAGATTTTCACCTACTCAACCATCTAAAAAATTTTGGAAGAAACCCTAGTATATTGGTCACGATAAGTTCTCATTTAATTCACCTAACACATAGATTAAAATCACTCAAACCACATGAACGCATCAAACACTTCATTCACAGAAATATTATTTAAATCACATAAGCATTAAAACATCATTAACATAGGAAGCACATGGAAAGTTACGTGTTGTAGGTGAGATTTTCACCTACCTTTCCTCCTAAGCTTATTTGAATTAATTTCCTAGGTTGAAATTAGCTTGAACTTGCCAAAATTCTTCTATGCTTTCTCGTCACATTCTTTCTTCTTTCTTGATATTTCTTTCCTCTCTTTTTCGTTTTCTTCTTTATGTCTTTCCCCACGTTTGGTTTTTTGGGTGGTTATTAATTTATGTTTCTTATAGGGTGGCAAGGTAGTGACAAGCCCCCACGTCACTTTCCCTTTACTTGAAGCAATCTTCCTTGTTTGACCAATAATGATGATTTTTAGATTGAGTAAATAAGGGGTGGCATGCTCCCAACGTGACTCCCCATGATTTAAGCAACCTTGTTCTTATCTCATATCATTTGGGCCAAGGAAATTTATTTAGTTGGGCCATCTTGTTTAAATACCCATCACTTAAAAAGTTTCTATTAAGTTGGACCAAATCTTATTTTGGCCCACTATCTTATATGCATATCTCCCTATTTGGGCCCCTTAAAATTTAATTGGGCTCTAAAATTAATTTGGCCTAAATTATTTTTGGGACCTTTTTCGTTGAGCTAGGCCGAATTCCTTTTGTTTGAAGGTCTCCACTCTTGAGCCCATTCGAAATTAGCTTCATTAATTCAAACATCTACTAGGTTAACTACCTCCTAACCCCGTATTAAATTTTATGGTTGTTACAATGGACTTAGAGAATTCATCACAAATAAGGATATTAGTACTTCCAAATATAATATCATCAACGTAGATTTGAACCAGTATTATGTGATCACCTTCATACTTAATAGACAGTATATTATCAATAATTCCAGTCGAAAATCATATGTCAATAAAAAACTTACTCAGTCTTTCATACCATGCCCTAGGAGCTGCTTTAAAACCATATAATGCTTTATTCAATTTAAAACATGATTTGGAAAATCTTCCCTAGAGAAACCGGTGGTTGTTCTACATAGACTTTTTATAAAGCCATTCAAAAATGCACTTTTACTTCCATTTGAAAAAGTTTAAAACGTTTAAGGCATGCATATGCAAGTAAGACACGTATAGACTCTAATCTAGCTACCGAAGCAAAAGTTTCATCGAAATCAATCCCTTCCTCCTAAGAATAACCTTTTGCATCTAACCTCGCCTTGTTTCTGGTGGAACGTGTTCGTCGAGTTTGTTGCGGAAGATCCATTTTGTTTCTGAACTAAAATATGTGCCTAAGAGGGGGGTGAATTCTGCTAATAAAAACTTTTTGGTTCTTTGATAAAAAAGTATCTTTAAAATGAGAACAGCGGAATTAAAGTGTTTTGATTGTTCTCTTAACTGTTGGTCGAGTGGATCCGTGTGAGTGCAAGTGGACATCAAAGTAAATGACACCTGGATTTATAGAGGTTATAACCCCAAGTGGGGTTTAGTCATCTCCTTGATGTTTGCTGAGTTTGATCAATCCACTATGTTACCGTAGTTGGTTACAGAAGTGACCGATCGCCCTTACACATCCAAGACCAAGATGAACACTAGTCCGCGGCTAGGGTGCCTAACGCTGAGTTTCGTTCCACGTCGTTTCCTGAGAATCCCTATTCTCCGACTGGAAACAGCTCTCCGAAGGTCAGCTGGATCTCAAATCCTCCCTTCACGAAAGGCACGCTTCACTCTTGTCTCCTTGTGAGGTTCACACACGCTCATTGGGATGGTGGTTTTTCTAGCTCAGGGTGCACTCAACTATCGCAAATGAAATCTCAAAGCACTAACAGAGAATACAATAATTCGCAAATCAAAACGCTCGTTCTAAGATCTTTGTTCTTGCTATTTCGTGTGTATGTTCGTTCGTTGTTGCGTACTCGATGTAGAAGTGTCGACTTATGTAAACCTGTTAGTATCACACACTTCATATGGAATGTCAATCGCAATCACCACTTCAGCACATCATTCCATCATAATTATCATGCCAAATTAAGCTCCAAGTATCACAACGGTCATATTCATTAATTTGCATGAAAAATTACTCTAAATAACTTTTCCTTACCTTAAAGGCAAATCTTATCCACATTAGCACGGCGGTACTTACGAAGATACCATAAATAGTTCCACTCAGCATCTTATCAATTATGCAGCACATTAATCACGAATTTTCCATTCAAATAAATACCAAAGTAGCATATTGAAAGAATTCGTGTTGACTCAAACATTAAGATGCAATTCTCAGTGATATGGGCATGATTTCTTCCTAAAATAGACAGAATCCAGTGGATGACGTATTTTCCATGTATAGCACATATCCTTTCCAGTAGCACTGCAATAATTTAAATAGATAAGCACGAATTAGATGCATCCGTATCCTATAATTCATATTTCAGCATATCTTAAAATGGATAAGCATTCATGCAAATATATCCTTATCATATAATATCCATATTTAGCACATTTAAGAATATAGAAGATCACATTCCATATATATAGGTAGATTCCAGCATAATATTTTTACCATGTATATCATAGTAATCCTTACTCAATTTAGCGCATGATCCTTACTCTAATTAACATAGTGCAGCACATTAAGGATATAACCATTAGCTTCAAGATCATAGTCACTCATCATTCCTTTTATGCATACTTTTCAAATATACGTAACAATGATATCATGACGGTTGAATCAATGATCACAGTGTATCACATAAGTCATGTTGCAATGGAATCACAACGTCAAAGTGTAATTCACTCAATATAAGTACATGATACATACACATTTCGAATTGTTAATTTGTAGTGCCTAACTAGGCTTGTCAATGGGGCGGGGATTCCCCGTCCCGCGGGATCCGCCCCGAACGGGGCGGGGAATCCCCGCTATTTTATCCCCGCGGGGCGGGGATGGGGAAAAATCTATCCCCGTTGGCGGGGACGGGGCGGGGACGGGGATTATAGTCCCCGCCCCGTTCCCCGCCAAATATAATATCTAAATAAATAAAATTATACTTAAAATAAATATTAAATAATAATTTTTTTATACAAATTTTATATTATTATAATACAAAATAAATTTAAGTAATACTTTTCACCCAAACTGTATTATTATAATAAAAAATACTAATTAAAATATAAGTTAAATAATATTTACAATTCGCCGTTTAATTCGCGGGGACGGGGACGGGGATGGAGATCTAATCCCCGCCCCCGCTCCCGCCCTGCCCCGTTGACAAGCCTATGCCTAACTCATCTTAAGTACATGGAATCATCAAAACTCAAATATAGTGCAAGACCAAAAAGGTCAACATTCTCCCCTTTTGATGATGACATGATACTAATGTAATGAGCATATTCGAACATGTAGGCAAGCAACATTCATGAACAGAGCATGAGAGATATCAAGTTTGACATAAAGTTCGCATACTCCCCCTATGTAAGTGCAAGTACTTCATGTCGAGATCCATAGCATGTTTACTAATCAGTGCAGGTATAAATGACAAATACCACATATAAGTTACCAGTTATCACGATTTGCTCCCCCTGACTATGTGCAGATATGATGTAGCATGATTCCAACATAAAGGTTCCAGCAGAAACAGCCATAAGTATCACTGACTATTGTACTCCCCTTGACTTAGATATAAAAAAAAAACTTCACAAAGCATAAGTCAGCACGTTAGTACACATAAGAGTTAGTCAAGGCATAAAAGCATAAAAGTATATTCATAAGCATAACAAGGTCTTATCACAACAGCAGGGATCACACACATGTACCTGTCTAATACAAATTCAGTCATAATTCTCTCCCCCTTCAGCATAAAAAGGGTGAGGACAAAAACTACTTAAACGCTTAGACTCCTAGACACTTAGACTCTAGATTACTAGACGCGGAACGGAACTGCAGAATACAAAGGATGGGAAGATAACCATAGATCGCACTAAACGCTATCGGACTCGTTGTCGGACGAGGCACGCTTCTTCAGTTTCTTCCAAGCTTTGACGGATTTCTAAGGATCTCAGTATTCTGGTGCTTGAGCTTGCCGATCTTCTTGAAAATGCCGCGTTCAGTGCGAATCTCTGTGATCACATCATCGGCGTTCACCAGCAGGTTCTCATCATCATCCGTCAGTTCGATGACCTTAGCTTTGCCCTTACCAACGGGCGTATTTTCAGAGAGCGCATAATTGACTTCTATCCTAGCACTGAACCAACCACCTTGCTTCTCAAAGTAGATTCCCATGCGTTTGAGGGTCTTAAGATCGACCGCGTGCTGTGCAGTGTTCTTCCAAAGTAGGTGGCAGTGGAATTCCTTCGAGTTCGAATAGATAGGACATAATCATCCCATAAGAAGCAGTTTCTCACGGCTTTCAAATGCATAGATAATGTATTTCATCAGGGCATAGGCTAGATTGAACTTCATATTTTAGAGATCATGATGACGGCGATGAAGTCGGGGATGGGACTCTTTGGGTGATGGTTTCATTCGCTTATTTCTGCTGTAGAGCTTGCTTTGATTTGCTTAGTTCCAGCCGTTGTCACCATGATGTTAGGGTTTCAGAAAATAGGGAATAAAGGGACGATGAGAGGTAGAAGATGAAGTAAATCAGAGATGAAAGGATATAGACGGTTGACGGGACTGGATGATTTAAATTCAAAAAGAACTGGTGTGAAAGAGAAGAGAAAGTTTCGACTCTTAAATCGAGACACTTCGAAGAGTTATTTTTAAAAGATTTGAAGGATCAGAAGTATAATTTCCTAACTTGAGACTGAAGGATATTTTCTATAGAAGGCTGAGATATATGAGGCTGAAAGAAGCGATTACCTTTCCTTAATTTGCTCTAAGATTCCTAAGCGCTGACGGATATCACAGAATCTACTTTCTATGAGAGGCTTAGTAAAGACATCAGCTAATTTCTCTGTGGTACCCACAAAATCAATGCTAATATTCCTTTTTGAACATGATCTCGAATAAAATGATGTTTTATCTCTACGCGCTTGGTTCGAGAGTGATGGACAGGGTTCTTGGTGATATAATATCACTGGTACTGTCACAGAGAACATGGATCTTAACACAGCTTAGACCGTAATCACTAAGAGTTTGTCTTAACCATAACAGTTGTTGCCAACAATTTCCTAGAGCCATATACTCGGCTTCGGTTGTGGACAGGGCGACCGCATTCTGTTTCTTACTAGACCAAGTTACAAGGGAATTACCAAGTAATTGGCAAGTTCCACTGGTACTTTTTCTATCATTCCTACAACCCACATAGTCAGCATCAGAGTACCCTACTAAAGAAAATTCTTCTCTAGTCCATACCATAAACCTAATTCATGGTTCCCTTAGGTATCTAAGTATACGTTCAACAGAAGTCAAGTGAGATTCCTTAGTGTTCGATTGATATTCTAGAGCACATACCAACAGCAAACATGATATCTGGCCTACTTGCAGTGAGATAATGTAAACTACCTATAATGGCACGATACTTAGTTGATCCACTTGTGTACCTGATTCATCACTAGTTTGATCCACTTGTGTACCTGATTCGTCACTGTCAATCTTAGCAGTTTGGTGCATAGGAGTGGGCAGTGCCTTGGAATCAGCCATTCCGAACTTTTGTAATAACGCTTTGGTATATTTAGAGACCCAAGAAGTAATTGAGCTCCCCCATGAGACTCATTTCAAATTCTAGCTGCATGGACGTAGAAAACTCTTCGCAGAGCAGGTTTTGGTACTTCCAAAAATAAGTCATCAACATAAATTTGTACCAGTAACATGTGATCACCATCATGCTTGATAAATAGGGTGTTATCAATAGTTCCAGTAGTAAATCCCATATCTAACAGAAATTTGCTGTATTTCGTACAAGCCCTAGGTGCTTGTTTTAAAACCATATAAAGCTTTATTCAGTTGAAAACATGATCTGAGGACTCTTCATTTAAAAATCCAGGGGGTTGTTCGACGTAAAACTTCTTCACAAAACCATTTAGAAAAGCACTTTTACGTCCATTTGAAATAGCTTTTATCTTTTAAAGCATGCATAGGCAAGTAATTTACGAATGGTTTCATGTTTAGCTACGGGGGCGAACTTTTCCTCATATCAATACCTTCTTCTTGAGAATAACCTTACTAACCATGCTTGTTGCGGCTAACGTTACCATTTTCATCAAGCTTGTTGTGGAAGACCCACTTGGTACCGATGACTCACTTGTCATGAGGTCGTTCCACAAGTATCCACACATGGCTCTTATCGAATTGAGCTAGTTCTTTCTGCATAGCAGATACCATGAGTTTTCAGCGAGAGCCTCATTTACTGACCTGGGTTCACCAAGGATAGTAGAGCATGGGGGAATCCTCTGAAATTGGTTTCGTGCAATGGCTCTGTTTTGATCGCGGAGGTGATGTTCCCAATGACTTGATCAGTGGGATGGCGATGCGTGCTGGACTTTCTTTGAGGTGGAACTCAATGGGTTCTGGTTCTGCAGTGGGTCACCAGCTTCATCCTGAGGAGACTCGTCAGTTGGCACTTGTGGTATCTGTACATCCGTAGGGGACATATCTAAACTTCCTCATTAGAAGCACCTGATGTGAGATACTCATCAAAGGTTACATGCATTGATTCCTGTACAGTCTCTTTTCTTTTGTTGAATACATGATATGCCTTAGAATGGAGACTATAACCTAAGAATTTGCCCATCCACCTTTGAGTCGATTCCCCCTTCTATCCCTATCATTAAGAAAAAACATTGCCAACAAAAAAACGAAAGTATCCTATTTGGGTGTTCTACCATGCGACAGCTCATATGGGGTCTTTCAGAATAGATCTAAGAAAAACACGATTTGAAACATAGCTAGCTGTGCTACCAGCTTCTGCCCAAATTTCTTAGGGAGATCATACTCATGTAACATTGTTCTCACCATTTCTGCAGCACTCGGTTCTTTCTCAAACTAAACCGTTTTTGCTGAGGAGTAATAGGAGCTGAAATTATGTGTATAACCATGCTGGTCACAGAAGGATGCAAATGAATTACTAGAAAATTCCAATCATTATCACTATGAATTTTACGTAGAGCTGATCCTGCTCATTTTCTAACTTCTTTACTAGTGATATGAAGTTCTCTAGAGCCTCACTCTTATGTGCAAGAAATATCACCATGTGTACCTAGAGTAGTCATCTACAAGCACACATGCATATTTCTTACCTCGTAGACATGGTTTGAACGGGGCCAAAAAGGTCAAGATGAAGTAGCTCTAAAGGTCTAGATGTAGAGAGATAGTGTTCTTACTCTTAAAAGATGATTTGGTTTGCTTACCCATTTGACATGCCTGACATGTCATGTCCTTGGAGAACTTACCAATCGGAACTTCCGGACCAAGTCGTCGTAATATGGATATCAGTTCCATATTGGCATGACCAAGACGCCGGTGCCATAACCATGAGGTATACTGAGTACAGTAGCAGCTAAGCACTTAAACGTTTTGTTACTGATATCATCGAGTGTGATACAATACATTCCCCTGCCTAGATGCACTAAAGATTACTTGATCATCTTTCTAACTATGCACTTATCATTTTCAGAAGTCACGGAATAACCCTTATCACATAGTTGACTTATACTGATCAAGTTGTGCTCAAGATCCTTCACTAGTCAAAACATCATCTATAGTGGTATTAAGAGTGTTACCTACTGTTCCAATACCAATGATCTTAGCTTTTGTGTTATCAGCATATGATACAAACCCTCTGTCGCATGTGTTTCAGGGAGATAAAGTTAGTGATATCACCTGTTATATGTCGAGAGCATCGACTGTCAAGATAACACCTCTTTTTCTTGCTGGTGCTCTGTACCTGCAAGCATTTGTATTTTTTTGAGGTACCAATTTTTGTTTGGGGCTAACACATTAACAGCAAAATAATTCTTGTTTACATCTGACAAGCTATCGTTTTCAACAGATGATTCCACTACAATAGCATGCATCGGTGCAGTCACAGTGGTATGTTTAGGTTTCCAAACATATTTAGACCTGTCAGCATGTTTCAGATAGAAGTTATAAGAATGATGACCATTTCGACAGGGGCAGGTTATAGGGGCTGAGAAGTTATGACTATATCCATATTGATCACATAATGATGCAAATGACTTACTATCAAATTCTAATCCGTTATCACTACGTATCCTACATAGATCATTTATTTTCATTCCAAAGTCTCTTTACTAGCGATGAAAAGTTAGCTAATGGCCTCATTCTTATGTGCAAGGAATATCACCCATGTATACCTGGAATAATCATCAACAATTCAAAGGCATATCTTTTACCTCGCAGAGACATCGTCTGAACAGGAACAAAAGGTCGAGATGAAGAAGTTCTAGTGGTCTGGATGTGGATATCACATCTTCGCTTTGAATGATGTTTTGGTTTGCTTACCCATTTGGCACGCCTGCATGTTTTGTCCTTGACGAACTTTATGTTAGGAACACCTCGTACCAGTGCATTGCTTTGTAATACGAGATAGTAATTCCATGTGGCATGTCCTAAGCGTCTGTGCCATAACCAGGTATTATCCAGTGTAACAGCTAAACACTTGACATTCTGGTCAGTGATATCATCAGAGTAATACAGTAGATATTTCTATCCCTAGATGCACTAAATAACACTTATTATCACTTCTAACAACACACTTATCATTTTCAAAAGTTACCGTATGATCCTTATCAATAATTGACTAATGCTAATGAGGTTATGTTCTAGATTCTTAACTAACCATAAGTCATCTATAGTAGTATGTAAAGTGTTACGACAGTTCCAACTCCAATAATCTTAGCGTTTGTGTTGTCGGCGTATGAGACATATCCTCCATCATACGCTTTCACCGACACAAATTGACTGATATCACCTGTCATATAGTGGGAACACCCACTGTCGAGGTAACACTTGTTTTTCTTGCTGGATTTTCTTTTTTGTACCTGAATGAATCAGTTCTTTTATGAGGTGTCCAACTTTGATTGGGTCCTAAAGGTTAGTAGCAAAGTAACTCATGTTAACACGTGATATATCATGTGTCACGGACAGTGATCTCTTAAACACAGGTAGGCCAGTGTTAGAAACTTGATTCTCAGGAACATGTTTTGGTCTCCAGACATATCTAGACTTATCAGCTCTCTTCAAAAAATAATTGTTATGAATAATGACCATGACGACACTTAGGATTTCTAACAATAGGTGGTGCAACATGTTTCATGTGTCATGGAATATCCTATGTAACAAACCCTTCCCATACCGGATGTCACTATAGCATCGGTCCATACCGGGCCAGTGGGGTGGGCCCACCACACTCCGACTGATAGTCTGGCCCCACTGTACCACCATTTAACCTTTTTAGCGTGCTTCGTGCACTCGCTCACACGCACCCTGAGAAATTTCCCAAGGGGTCACTCATCCCTAGATTGCCCCAAGTCAAGCACGCTTACTTCGGAGTTCTATAGATGGACTCCGAAAAGGTAGGTCGACCTTTGTGATATGAGTAGTACTATCAATTTCCTTATACGATTCTTAGCCTGACACGCCCATACATTGTCAGTCTCAAGATCCCCTCTCATTCGGGTGTCGGATAGGTTGTTCACGTACCCCTTCGCCTAGAAGCCTGCCAGGAGCCGCTCCTTGTCCGTGCACCTCTCTGGCACGGCGATCACTCCCCGCCCTCATCGGCCCCGGGCGTCACATGCCCACCAGCTTCCGCCTGGTCGTCCCCGAACCAGCACCGTACTGCGAGAGGTTGTGCTCTGATACCACCTGTAACAACCCGTCCCATACCGGGTGTCACTATGCATCGGTCCTTACCGGGACCAGTGGGGTTGGGCCCACCACACTCTGACTGATAGTCTGGCCCAACTGTACCACCATTTAACCTTTTAGCGTGCTTCGTGCACTCGCTCACACGCACCCTGAGAGAAATTTCCCAGGGGGTCCACCCATCCCTGGATTGCCCCAATCAAGCAGCTTAACTTCGGAGTTTCTATAGATGGACTCCCGAAAAGGTAGGTCGACCTTGGTGATATGAGTAGTACTATCAATTTCCTTATACGATTCTTAGCCTGACACGCCCCATACATGTCAGTCTCAAGATCCCC